>KZ539696.1:5821-24706 GCA_000934665.2 Catajapyx aquilonaris
GAAATACGTTTTAGGACATGATGCCATTCTTGTTGGCACCTGTGTCTAAGGGCCCCGTAATGTTCATCACCATATAATTATGTTGTTAATAGTTGTCTATTTAGCATTTTTTACCCCTACATTTCACACTTGCTTTGGGTCAACTAGTCCATTGATGAATGGATGACCTGGCATTTTAACTCATTCTGCATTGTTTATGTTATTACTGGTGGTTCTTTTTGACACAAGGGCCCTTAATTGAGGCAGGTTACTAGATTATACTGTATTCAGTTAACTTAGGAAATTTTAAAAGTTTATGGTTGCTAGGTTTTTTTTTTGTTTCTATTTTAAATACAAGAACAACACCCTCTTAGCAGGGCAGGGCAGAGAAAGTTCTTCTTGGGATGTTCTAAAAATTGGGTACCTCTTAAAGAGCTCAATGATTTTATTACATTTTTACAAATAATATTAAATATGATTTATATTAGTGATATAGGTATGATATGTACCATTGAACTACACCTTTACTCTTTTGATAAACCTTCGCCAGATGATTCCGATATGTGTGTAGGGTACATTGTGGGTTTTTGTTTTGTGGCTCTACTAGGTGTTACTGCAACAAGCTCTAGCATAGAAACCTGCCCTCTTATGTTCATTACTGTATACCCGAAAATACTCTGTGTAATGTAGCTCACATCTGTATCTGTTGAAATGGCGTGGACTCTCCTGTGACAAGTTGGTATTCCTGACTGCTAAATAGTCAGAAAAACAATGCGCATCCTACCCATTCAACCCTTTGGCAGCCACCCCCCCCCCCCCCAATTCGTCACTTCCTTTCCTCCTACAGGACTTTGTGGGCTTACATGACATTTATGCCAATGTGGATGCGAGCTCAATTATGAAAGACACTGTATCACGGTTCATTAAGGCCCTACCATTTTCTAATATTCTAACTCAGAAATGTTGGCACAGCCAGTCAAACCTCCACACCTATACCCGTGCTATGGTTCACCATCAACTCCTGAACCCCCATCAGTGTGACATGCAGTAGGCCTATGTTATAGAAGGCTGATTTGCCACTTGCCAGGTGCGCTATAACCCTCATTATACAAAACCCTCCCCTCCTCCAGATCATAAAACTGCATCCTGGACAAGCCACTGTCCCCTGCTTTGTAATGGGAAAGTGCAATTACTTAAAATGATGCCATGTCATTGTTCATCTCTGGTTTTATAGTATGAAAATCTCAAAATTGATGATGAGATGCCTATTACCTCACATTGTGTTGCTCTCAGATGGTTACCAGTGTGTCATAAAGTACATATAGTTATTTACTTGGTTTTTATTCCTAGGCCCAAGCAAATGGCACAGTGTCATTAATATTCCATGATTGTGAACTTCTCTGCCACATTTTGCCTGAAAACTCATCCTTATTGCTGTGACAATCCCTGCAATCTGGGCCACCTGTACTACCCTAAGTGACCTGTCCTACAAGTATTAAGTTATTATTAGTCTGATTATAACTGGCGTTCGCATGACAATGACGTTGAACCCCATTTATGGTGGGATAATAACTAGGGATGCCTAGTTATGAATGGGTCCTCTGGTCAGAGACAGCACTGGACAGCGCATTTCTTGCAACAGATGGAATCACTTATATTGCATAAGTCATACTGAATGTTGTGATTGAGAGATAATTGAGCAAAAAAGTAGTTTGAGTGTTAAACCAAACTTTACAGCTCTTTATCTTGCTTTTGTAGTTCCTCTGAATATTATGGAGCAGTCAAAATGTGATGTTTGTGACAGGGTTTTAAAATGTTAATAAAATATTTTGCTTTGCACTACTGCATTAATTAAATGCTTTTTCATGTTCATGTTTTATGAGTTCATGTTATTTTTGGCTTGCAAATTTTCCTTTTCAAGTATGCCAGTAAATATGAAAATAAGTTGCAATGGAAAATGCCCTGCACAAACCAAGTGATTGCCTGCAGTTCAGTTCAAGTTGTTACTAATGAGGTGGTACTTACAGCTTACTATTAGTGGAGGTCTTTCTCAAGGGCTAGTGTACAAGACGTTGAACATGTTACTAGCTAGCAGAGGGCTACTTGAATGACAAAAAACCACTGTATTAGTGTTGTGCAAAGCAGAAGCAAATGTGTAGATGTTTTACTAGTAAGAGACAGACAAGTCTAGGATTAAGCTTGTTGTTATTTTTGGGGGAAGCTTGTGATTTGGAAAGTAAATGATCTACAAGCAGAATACTACATTTGTAGTTAAGTAGAGACAATGGCTTGTGAAAGTGATATCCCATTTTTATTTCTAGGCAGTGCATGACTTCATAAGGAAATGACTTGAGGCCAAATGGCATGATATTTCTATGGATAAGTGAGAAGAATAATACTGTCACTATTATTGTATGTGCACTGATCAGCATTGGTGACCCTTTTTTTTAAATGCACACAAGTGTCCAAAGTGTCCCTTTCAGCCACTTTTGATATACCATTTGTGGAGTGATTTGGCCCTCTAGATCATGTAACCATTGTCCGTTGGACATGCCATGTAAATGCCAGAAGAATTTGTACGTTTTGTACAGCAAAATGTGAGGTTGTAAGTGTTGATGTGCCACATGCATGTCATCGGGTATTATTGGTTTACTTGAGCACTTCATGTTGTTGATGTTCAAAACTACAACCATACGTCATGAATTGATGAAAATTTGTTCATAAGGCCATGATCATCATTTGGTGTTACTCCTGAACTTGTACATACCTCAGGGAATTTCGTAACCTATTATTTCTTGACTTCATTATTGAAGAGAAATGCAACTTCTAGTGTTGGGTTCAAAAAATTTGCATTAAAGCTACCACATATGCAAAAGTTTCCTCTATTGGAGATTAGAAATCTCATCAGGCTTGTCTACTACCAAACTCAAAATGCAATTGCAAATGTGAGTATTAATTCCAGTGACCACTTACAGACTGGTGAGATGTGCTACACCACATGCTTTGTGTACAGTATATTAATAATGGAGGTGAAATGGCTGACATGTCTCCATTACAGCCCACCTTAAATTGTCATATTTTCTTCAAGACAATATAAAAGCATTGCAGAGTGGTTACCAGTGTGTGGTTTACAGTACAATGGTGTATCACAATGGCACACATGAATAGTTTTTAGACTTAGGGTTTTCCCAAAAACCTGTGTGGAAATATGACCGTATTTCAGTCTGTGGCACGTTGCTTTTGGAAAAAAAAAAACACTTGCTTTAGACAGAACATTTGTAGAAATGTAGATTATTATTGATATAGTCTTGCTATTTGCTGATGCAGATGCAGCTTCTGAAGTAAAAATACTGGTATGAAAATGTGTGTTGCAATTATTGGCTTCATTCATGGTTTCTTCTTCAGTAATGTGACCATTTTGATGCCCCGCATTTACTGAGATCCAGGAGATTGTGATGATAACTACCTTCAACTGTAACTGTTGTGACAATGTCATGAGGGTAGACATGTTGCAAAATATGTGAAATAAGTTTAAAAGCAAGATTGATTGTTTTTTTATTTTCCAAATAATGGAATAATTATTGTAAACTTAACAAGCATTCAAATGTTCACATTTTTCAGACGGAATTGGATGTTGCTGAACCTGATCTCACAAGTACAGTATGCCATAAAGCAGGGGTGGGCAAACTTGGAGAGCATGGGAAATGTGATAGTAGCCTGTTGGCCAACCCCTTTGCTGGACACAGAGGTTACCGCACCGCTGCAAACGTGTTTTGGCTCGATTCTAATCATTTTCTCTACATCAAGGTGCAATACTTCAAAATGAGATAGTTAAGTTACACCTAATTTATTGCATGCTGTTACCCCTGGTTTGTGCAATTTTCTACTTGTGGTTACAACGCGGTTAACGTTTGATTCCACCCTTGGAATTCTTTTCTTTGCCTCCTTTACCCAGTTGTGCCGACTTGTGCATAATCTTCCGGTATCCTCGACCGCGTTTGTGGAATTTGCTTTTGTCTCCTGCTCCGAACAGATACCCACGTGGATAATGAACGAGCCCTTGTACAAATTCAGCCGGGCGCAATTTCATTTCGGTAACTTTGATCGAATATGGATATCTCTCCTTCCAGGCCTCGTGTTTCACTCCGTAATCATTCTCCTCCAGATTCCAGGGCAAGATTAGGCCATTCAGGTTCACCTGGAAATTGATCCATGCATGAAATACTGCCACTTTACTAGCTCTCACTAATCCAAGATGCAGTGCTTACTTGGCGCGTTCTTTGTGCAAATAAATGTACTTTTTCCTCTCTTTAACTACGATTTTTAAAATGTGGTTGAGCCCATTGTTGCAGTAAGCCATTCAATTGTAGGAGACATTTGAAAGCTTTTTGAACATAATCCAATCACGAAACTTTTGCAGCATGTGAATGATCTTTGTGTTGGTGGAATCATTCATTACATGTCCATTGTAAGAATGCGCCAAGAAGCTTCAGGCTAAATTTTGACCAGCAGTATAATACCGTTTCACATATGTTGCCTCTGTACCACCATCCGCACTTGGTGTTGAGACTACAGGGGACGTATTTGCTTCGGCCGTTGTTTCTGTCGCGGGTTGAAAAAGATGCGCCGTCTTGGGGTTCCAGGAAGTTTCCTATGTGGTATGAAGTAAAGTTTTAAAAATTTAGGCGTACGCACCTAATTTAGGGCAATAATAATTCATATGCTGGGAATTCATTACCTGCATCTCCGGAGTATGTGTCAACGCTGAGGTAATATTTTGTTTCTTCACCACCAACAGAGAATCCGGAATACTGAGCATAACGTTGCTTCCCTTCCAAATCTTCCATGTCAATGCGAAGGTCAGTGTCCAACCCTTCGCTTGCCAGGACATGTAGGTTTTCCAGACCTGTAAAATGAGGCAGAATTGTTGAGACGATTGCGAACTTGAACCTGCCTGAAAGGTCTAACGAACTGTCAGCAAGGTGATACTATGATCAACTGTGATAAGTGAGGCTTTAGTGCATACACAGTACTGTACAGTACAACCTATGAGCCAACTCTGTGCCGCAGTACTGTACAACGAATAGTAAGTACAGTATTCGTTCAATTCTTCAATATGCCTGTAATATCTTCTGTAGAGGGAAACTACCGTTAATAAATACCGGTATACAGTATGTATTGCTTTTAACTCAATAGTAGCGAATTTGAAATGTGCAGTGCTAATGTAATGTACGTGTAATCATGTTGGTTACACAGGCACTATGCACATTGAAGACGATGCATATAATATCAGAAATAAACAGCTTCTCGGATCTTGCGCGAATATCTGCAAGCCATATCTTGACGACTTCTTTATCCCCCTTGTTTTTCCAATATTATAATATTATGAACTGTGTGCCACTATGGCACTGTCAAAAAGCTCATAGTGTCCACAACGAAGGACAGAAACTCAGTAAATGACTGAAGACGTTGCTGCTGCTGAATATAAGAATCGAATATTATTATTATTATGGACTCCCGTTCTTTCATAATTATGTACCATGTGAGTACGAGAGTAGTACCACTACCTATATCAGACACGCATCACATTACAAGTGAGAACGTGCTACAGTGGCACTCGCAGCATAAAACAAGCTTAATAATTTGAAAAGGAAATGGCCGCGATCACTATATACGGTCCCTATTGTGGTTCATTAACCTTCTTCTTTGTGGTGCCCAGGTGACACTGCAGGTGAGGTTGAAGGGGTTGATAAAGAGAGAGAAAACTCCACTTTTGACACTCTCGAGATGATCGAGAAAACCGTATAATTATGGAATGGTAATTCTTAGCATAATTTTGTTTTCACTCGCCAATATTGTGTAACTTGACGTCCCTTGCCTAATTAAATATATAATGAAATTCAAAATATTATGGACTTCAAAAATCTGCAACCCTTCTCTCCTTCTGGAACGGTGTTTCCCCTCAAAAAGCATTATCTCCAAGAACGTAACGTTTACTGACATGATTGGGTATCTGTATAAGTTATACATTTAAAAAATACAAATTCTAGAAAAATCCATTCAAAACTAATTGACACATTGTAATAACGGATTCTTTATTGCAACACATTTCTATAAAAATGAATGCCTGACTTTATTTACGTCCACAGCAATTATTGAAGGCCTTTTAAAAATTTATCGCCATTAACATAGCTGACTTTGCCTACATCGTACATTGTCAAGGTGCTGCTCATTCTCCAGCTGCAGGGACTGAGAGGCAATAATATGTTGTTTCATACTGTAGGCTACTTTTTAAATAGATTACTATGATTTTGATAAGGTCCAAATGACATCATTGTTACCATTGTAATATTATTGTTCTTGTTTAGCAGTGAAACAATGACGATGTCATTTAGAGCTTATAAAAATCAGATTATACTATAAGAATCCATGCCCCAAATCACCCTCGGCGTACCGGCACTTGATTGCCGATATACTTCCGCGTCAGTTGGTGGAGGCGGGTGACTGACACCGAGTGGAGATAACCCTTTTTTTACGGTTCTAAAGAAACCTCTTTAACCCATTTTGGGTCAATCATTTGTACCATTTGATGAAGATTATTTTCTTCATCGAGAATGTGGAATTAACACTAAATGAAATTTTTGGAGACATATTTTTATAAATAAATCCTGCAACATGCCATAATAATTATGGCAATTGCGCAAACCTGCCACTGCTGAGCCAAAATGATAATTTTCACAGAGAAACATATGATTTTTTAATTTCAGAAAATCCTGTCTTTGGTTCTATTGAAACATTCTCTTCGTAAGATCCCGCATATATAAACATATAGCGGAGCGGTTTTCAATTTGTCTTCAGCTACCTAGAGCATCTCTTCTCGCAGTTAAGTGCCTGAATCACTAGTTGCGAAATGCCGAGGATATAGACCGACACCGCATGAAAAGTAAAGAACAGTCTACGTCATTGTAAAAGTTAAAAAGTCGACGTGCACATTTGAATGTCCCATTGTGCTTTAGTACAACCTACCGGCTGCTTTCTGATGTAATAATTCCAAAAGTTCCATCATCTGTCATAAGCTAATAAGCGAGGCGGATCCCGTGCTACAGCGTCGTAACTACATTTCACTGTGCTTGGACGGAAAATCAATTTTAGTTATGGGAGACTTTGTGAAGTTTTAATGGTTCCTCATGGAGATATCAATCACGGGATAATTTTTATCGTCAGCAAATTTTCCAAACTAGAAGCATTTTGCCGGTAAGATGAAATGTAAAATGTGGCCAACTATAAAAATGATCAATAATGTAGTTAGGACAATAGGCCATGTTATGCAAGTAGCCTACACCTCCTAAATATGTTGACTGTAATTGCATGTACTAACCCAGCCAAAATTCTTCTTCAATGTTTCCAAATCCATCTTCATATTCTTTCCATCCTCTGTTAAAATCGACAGCAGGCGAAATCCCCCCTCGTCTTTGGAAAACAGTCCATCCACCTCCATCAGTCGTCATATCACAGTACACTTTCTGCAGTACAAAAGAATGATATATCATGACCGAAGAAAGATGAGTGCTGGTTTTATCTTACCAGTTTCTTCCCCCTTCGCAACGGCCTGATTTCATATACTCCACTTGTATCATTTACTTCCAGTTGGATCTCGGCGCAGTCTCTAGGGTCGGGAATTGAGCCTGAAAAAGATGAATGTGTATAGTCTCAAGGACGGTTTTTATCATACAGTACATTTACCTTCAATTTGAACTTTGAATTTTTCCACCGCAGCGGAGATTTCATAGAGCAGTCGGTTCAAGTCGGTTTGCACGTCACCGTCGTCTCTCTAGAATATGCATAGTTCATTGCTAGTATTGAATATTCATGTGAAGGGATTATCCAGGTTGCTTTTATGTAGTGAAAAATAATCTAATAATGCATGCCAAGTGTATACTCGTCTCAACTACATTTCTGTTACGTTTATCAAATGGCTCAAGTGAATGAAATACGTTGAGACTTTACCGATTCATTCCAAGTCGCCTGATGCGTTTCGATGAAGCTTTCAATAGTAGTCAGTTTGTCGTTTATTTCTTGCCTGAAACATATGCGCGTTGTAGTAATCCAATCGTTAAAAAAACCATGTGACATAATAATGAGTAATTGCTTACAGCTCGTTAGCAAAATTCTCGGGCGTGTTTTTCAGCACAACCTTTTCCAGTTTGTCCAGTTTAGTCATCACTTTTTCCATCCATCCTTCCAATTGTTCTTCCGGAACATTAGGCTTCTCCTTTTCTGAAATAGCTTATGTTCATGCTCGCATTTAGGAATCAGGCCATGACATGAGGAAAGCCTTCTTAAAAGGAAGAAAATAATATTTACCCGGACGCTCCCCGTCATCTGCAGATATTGTTTTATTTACGCGATGATCCCAAGGTTTTTCTTGCTGCAAAATAATGCCACACTCACATCGGTTTAATTGATCACAAGTAATAGATACCGACTATGTAAAACAGTCGAGGCTTCCCCGTGCAGTTTACTACACCAATAATAACTTTTTCTATCCTTTCGGACATGAATTTTGCCGCAAGATCTGTAAAAACGACATGCGAATATTACACTTTTCATGCAGGAATTAGAATGCAAGACAAAAAATTTTTACCATCCCGTAATATCTTATGCCGAATATAGTCTTTGTGCATCTTATAACATAAGCTTCTTCAGAATAACCTCCTTTCTAAAAAGTAGCCATGTGCAGACACAGTGAAGGGGGATTATTATTCACGAGTGCTAAGTGTTATTTTGGCATGTAAAGGGTGCAAAAAGTGTACTCACCTTGGATGCAACATGCGCTACAGAATGTGCACTTGGATAAAAATGATCCTCGGCATGAGCGTGTAAAAGTAGGCAGAAAAGAGCGCAAAAGGATGTGAATAGTCTGAGCGCCTCCATAATTCTGCGCTATTGTATTTCCAGAGAGCCCGGGTCCATGGGATCGATACTTCTGGAAACAGTACTTCCAAGGTCGAATCTTCAATCAAGGTCAATAGGTTGCATCTATTTCTGTTACTGCATCGCTCCCAGCCATTACCAATTCTGGCGTGCTTAATCGCTTTGTGCTATTCTAGTTTCTATGCAGAAATTATTATGAAATTGATGCAGGTCGTTGGTGAATGGCCCAATTTCATGGGCGCTGATGGAAACGGGGTTACATACAGATATTATTATAGCCGCCTTTCTGCCGTAATCGCGCTGTGGAAATTAACGAACTTGCTCCCTGGTAAGTGTTTCATACGGTATGTGTATAAATGAAGGGCTTGTGTTGCAGTATTTCCAGGATAAAACTCGCGTTGAATTGAATGTGTGGGAACACTGTTGGCTCATATTGAAAGTTTGCCAAACTTCGGGTATGATTAAAATGGCTCCAAGCCATTAGCTGTATTGCAGTGCAGTACAGTACACTATTTTGTCTACAGTATATGAACTACTTGCCTTTCCAGCCGTTCAATTCTCACGTTCTCTTTCTGAAAGAGTTAAGGCCATTTCACAAAAAAAATGTCGCGCGGCAAACGGCGCGACTTGCGGCAAATTTTATTGTTGCCAACAATTGGCAACAATAAATATAAATAAAAATTTGCCGCAAGTCGCGCCGTTTGCCGCGCGACATTTTTTTTGTGAAATGGCCTTTACAGTATAGGCTACACTGAGCTGATAAACCCAGGAATGCCCATTATATAGTGATAATAGTAAAATAACAGTCACTCTACGACTAAGAATGCGAATGGGTATATCGTATTACGAAAAAAAAAAAACTTGAATGATAAATTAAAATGCAATCTGCGTCAATCCCAAGTTGTGTTCGAGATAACATCAAGCATAATGTTGATCTATTGCATGGAATAATCTTAGAAAATGCATACGGGGTGATGTGAAAGATGCGCATGCTCCGACTTATAGGTTTCTTGAGTTATTCTAAAGCGAATGGATAAGGATAATGAATGAAAGATAATGAATACGGAAAATTACTGGGAAAAATACATTTTGATATCTGAAGCGATGGTACTGGCAAAAGCGATGGTGGAAATAATTATAGACTGCGTCTTCCAGTTACATAATACTTCGCCCAAACTATTTTCGTTCAAAGGCATCTTGCACAATGAAATTTCAATGAAATCCAATACTTCTAGGGCTGTAGTTGCGCGGGTAAATGCATTGCTTGCCACAATAATAAACTGCCTTTATACAGACTGTAGATTCGTCATATTTTTTCTTCGAGATGCGATTCCAAGTGTAAAGTTACAGTCTGTTGGCTGCATTTTTACTTGTTAAACTTGTGCTGGTTTATTTACGATCTTTGGCACAATGCACAAGTTGGCTGCACACCTAGACGTGCGCAAAACGAGCACAAAGTCACGATTCTACCCTGTTGGAACGTTATGATCTCTGAGTCCGCCCACGTTCACTGGTCAATTTCACTGGTCAATCTGGCAAGCACTGATCCTTAATAATATATTCCCCTGTCTCCTCTCCACACTAACTTGTAAGTCACAGCACAAAGCTCATGACACCGCACTGGGGCACCTGTCATGTTGTGAGCACACATCTGAGAGAGCAATGAGTGGCCGAAAATTGTGATAGTCACTGTCAGCTTTGTTTAGGACCCAGGAAAGGAATTGCATGTGCTTCTACTGTAGTTTATAGTGTTCAACATCTTGAACCTCATCAGATTTGGAAAAGAAAATAATCATGTGTACCAAGAACATATGAACTTGTAGGCTATTCCTATTTTCCTCTTAGGTAATAATTATGTGAACTTGTCATGTGAACTTGGTCAGGGCGAAATGGTCTCCGGATCCTGTCCACATTTCGCAGAAGTTTCAGTAGCCCTGGCTTATACAATGTTAGCGCATCCAAGAAGTAGGATTGCCTAGGCCCTATAGGGCATAAACATAGAATTCCTCGCAATAAACAATATTAAAACATACTGTACCTGTAACTAGTGTAGCAACTAAGACACAATTGTCATGTCGATCGAAGCATACACTATTTCAACTATGCTATGGCACCAAATTTTGCAAATATGGAGCACTTTCTCCGCCAAGTCACTCTTTAGATTCTGACGGAAATTTTTCTAGAGGTGACGAAACAAGTGGAAACCACTCGGTGCAAGGTTTGGCAGCGGGAATGAAGAATACTCAAAGTCGTCCCACTTGAACACTGAACTAGAGATTGCAATAAAGTAGACCTAGTTTTGTGGAGGAATTCTGTAAACAAGCCATTATAAATGATGAAATACAAGAAAATTAGAATTTTCAATAACTACTTGAGTTATTGACGACTTGGTTTTTACCACGTGGTTTTTACATGAATGAGTGATTGATAATTTTAGGATTCTTTGGTGCGTTTTTACAGTATTATGACGAATTATTTATGACAACTTTAAGAATAGCTAAGAACCTATGTGTACGTATCTCACAGCATGTATAGTTTACCTGAACCAATCTCATTTGGTAGTCCTGGGGATGGGATAACATGCATTAAGATAAGGCGGCGGTTCAGAACTGCTACATGAGGATATGTTAGGGCCATGTGTTAGGGTATATTACTTTGCAAGACAAAACACTACTCACCTGGTAGACCTATACATTTTTTCAGCGTTTATTGCCTTTCAAAGGGCGGATTTTAAATGCAACATCCATAATCCATTGGGTTTAGTGTGCAGTATTTACACATTTTGACGACTGTCAGGAGTATGCATCTGCTCTATTTAGATACGTTGTATTTAATGATGTACTGTACCGTATGCATATTATTTAAAGGATATTTCATGTGTATCAGATCGTGTGTCGCGTGATTAAATAATCCATAAATTTTATTTTCTGTCGGTATTTTACAATACACATTGTAACCGACATGCACTGAAAAATCAACACTACAATAGTGGATTCACTACAAAACACTACGGTACACATACTAAAGTTCAGTCACTGCAACACTTGAATTATCCTAGGATAATTTTTAATGATCCAACTTGTACAAAGGCTGCAGTTACACGATCCACATATCTCACTATTATTATTTACAAGCATATCCATTTTTCTTGCTATTTGATTATGTTATTTCTGTGATCCCAATTGTTCCGTCGAACCCTTCACGTCACGCCTTTACGTAAAAGCACCCTTTCTACTATTTAGCATGTAGTGTACAATGTCCCTTTACATAGCTGTTACAATCAAGTCTGGAAATAAACTTTTATTGCAAAGTTGCTCAATCAAAATAAGGGCTCCATGGAAGAAGGGGGTAACTAGATGGGAATTCCCATCTAGTTACCCCCTTCTTCCATGGAGCCCTTCTATTGTAATTCTAGTTTCTCGTGTCTTTAGTGTACATGTAGTTATTTCACTACACGGGACCAGAAAATGCGAACACCACCTGCTGGTTCTCCGAGCAGAGTCGGCATCTTTTGTCCTGTATAGTAACTTATACTGTATACATTAAGCTTACTACAATAATTGCATTTTAAACTTTGTAAGATATAATCTTCTTTTAGAAAAATCCAGGGCTTTTTACCCAGAATACTTTTTTTCTCTGTACCATATAAGCTGCAGTAAAGCACAAAATACATGGGCCCAAGCTACCTCTTATGTTGAATGTTTTTACAGCCATGCCCCTTGCCTCTCTCTATTAGATATTTTTTCACCTCATTTTAAAACTTCTGCGACCACTTCCATCATATCTGATTCCCTGCATTGTAACACAGTGTATTTTCCTAAGCCTGTTTATGTATATGCACGCATTTCTTATATTATTTTCCTTCGTGCAACACTACAAATCTAATATGACTCGCTCCTCTGACCTGAACCATTCCCACATAATAATTATATTGCCATGGAAATTAAATTTTGCTCGAGGAACTATTATTCTCACGCCCCGATGAAACTTCAACTTCCAATGATACACCAATCGGGACTTTTCCTACAATAAGAGCGAACAGTTTGTCAAACAATATCTTTGAGATCATTGTGCTGTACACTGTAGAATGGGACCCCCAGTGGGAAAGGTTATCACAAATTGAGCCCAGCCCAAAATGCCAGTGTAACCAACGTAGTTGGAGGCAGAACAACTTTATGTGGCGTCAATTTTTGACGCAACTGTGGACCCCAGCTTGTGCTGCAAAGGTACACTTGGAAACTCTTAATCAAGTGCCTTCTAGGACGTCTTTTATTGAGAAACAAACAACAAACAGTAACAGTGAACATTGAACAACCAACAAGTTTGATGAACACAGAAGGAGATAATCTTTTCTCTTTTTGTATGCGTCTCTCTCTGCTTCAAGGAAGAAGAGAGTACATGTATACAGGTGCTTGTGTTTCTGATGCGGGGCAAGGCGCCTCTTGAGGCTCGGCCTTGCAGATAAATGCGTACCTGAGGTCACACTGCACATCTTGCCACATGAAATCCTGAGCCTGGTCACCCATACACAAGCAGTTCTGCGAGTTGTTCCAGTTGTTGGGTTCTCCTGAGCCCCAGAAGGTTGGGTTTATGTGGTCCCGGGAGTCGTGCCATTCCCACACTCCTTCCTGACGACCATCTGTGCCTCCCAGCCAATGAGAGCTCATGTGGAAATCTGGCCAACAAGATAGATCAGTGTCAAAGAACACATAGACTACAGAGTCATCAGTCATTTTTACCCATTTTACATCTGTTTATGCATTCTTTTAGCGCCACATGCTTTTCGCATTATGTCTTGATTGATTTCAGTGAGAAGTCCCTTTTCTACTAGTGTTATGTAAGATCAGTATTTTGCTACTCGCATGCGGTTCTTTGACCGTAACATTGATATCTTTATAGCGTAGACGCTAGCCAACGATTCAGACGGTCAGATAATAAATGAATCATTCAGCTGGCAGTGATTCAAATAAAGTTCACCACCCGCATCTCAAAGTTAATCTATTACAGCATTTCGCATCATTTATTTCTAAGGCTGTCGTTTGTATAATTTAATAATATTATTTCTGAGAAATTATTTTGGGTTTCTCTATACATTAAATTTGCTCTGAGTCAATTTAATGATTTATGCTGCAATATTGCACTGTATAGTGTGTTTCAAAATTGAGCTAACATTCCCGTAGATCGCGGAGGCTTATATCCATTGCCCATGTCGCAGTGTGAGTTACAACTTACACCTTTGGAAATCTCATTAAATGTGTTTCAATCAATGCGGTATGAATAATTTTATGACAAACTTGTTCACATAGAGTTCATAGGGCCCAGCGTCCGAAAAAGTTCTACTGAAACGAATGTGAGCTGAATTATGAAAGACACCAGTAGACGTAAGCAACAACCAGTGATTTTAATAATTTGACCGTAACTTATATTCCTACATGATGATAGTCAATACGTACTATTGGCAACAAATTCCTGCAAGACTAGATGTTCCTTAGCTCCACGCACGTCAGTGAGGTAACCTCCAAGAAGGCGGCATGTCTCGATAGCATCACACCAATTAGCAATCAACCTTCTGCTGAAGAAGTAGCATCCTGTACTGAGCCGAACAAAACGTGGTGGACAGCCAACGCAGCGGGTGTTTAACATCACGTTCACCTCCACTGGCGCTGACGACACTTGACCTGTGGGACGCTCGCGAACTAATTCAACCAGTTTACACGCTGTTCTGGACTCTCATAATAACAATCACAACATCAAGAATGTAAATGACATTTATGGCTGACACAACTTACATTTGTGGTCGTCGTCCCTTTCACAGATGTAGCTGAACTTTCGGGAGCAGTCACTGTCGGCCCATTCCAGGTCAAATGGACCGAAGAGTTGTAGGCAGTGTTCTCCGGCATTAGCGTTGTTGGGTTCTCCTCGATGCCAGTCAGAGTAGGAGAAGTCTTGCAAGTGAGTTGACCACACCCAGCGGCCTTCGTGACCGAGGTCATAGCCACCCAGCCATGATGTTTCCTTGCTGGCTGTCAATGATACATGAGTTTTACTCCCTCTTCACTAGTGCGCATAAAAGAAGAGATCTGTTCAAAAGCTAGGTAATAACAGTTGTGGTCAATAAATTCTATTTCCTTTTATGTGGGGGGATGACATGCAGTAATAATGCAAGATGAATGTGCAATGTTAGTACCAGTAGTAGAAAGTGATTTACTGGCTGCTTTATTAGGTCGACTTTATTGCAACCCTGCTTTTGTGAAATATCTAAGGAGAGTGTGAATATAGCGAAGCTAAAGATACAGTGAAAAATGTTGCCTTACTTCATGGTATATAAGGGCCACTGACAACCCCATGCTAATCACAAAGAGTCACTGTATTCATAGAATACAGTATAATACTGTATATTGGTGTGTATGATGTGGCCATTTTCGAAACCATTACCATTAGAACAATGTTTGTCTCGGGGACTCAATATATAGATTGGTACTACTGGATTTTTAGCAAGTTTGTGAATAATTAGACGACTGAACTTTCGCACGACTACTTCCAGCAAGATGGAGCTACAAACCTGTCACACGTTGAACAAAAGCATACAGGCTACATGAAATCGAAATTTGTAAACCGGATCATTTCAAAATGGTGTCCACCAAGATCTACTGGACTCCTCCAGAATATCTCCATATCTCTTAAGGTTTCATCTGAGGGCCAAATGTGTACGCTAACAAACCGAGGGCTATTAACAGCAGAAATAGAATACTAGAGGTGAGATCGCAGTAATTTCCTGCTTCAGGAATGCTTTCAGGAAATTTTCTCCAAGGTGGAGAATCGTTTACAAATGTGCCTAGGGAGCCGGGCATTTTCAGCATCATTATAATATTTAATGCGGATGACGCCTCATATTCACTACACATAGTAGGCCTATTTGCTACGTTCATATACATGGTGTTCCAAGTTCGGGGGTCACTTCTTGATAACTGATATCGCCCGATAGCAGTTATTTTTGTAGCTTCAGTGGGTCGAATATAGCAGTAGTTGTAGAATGGGGCACCTGCATATTATTTGCAATTATTTTTGTAGTTTGTTATGCCCCTAACCATGGCACAACAAACTACAAAAATAATTGCTATCGGGCGATATCGGTTATCAAGAAGTGACCCCCGAACTTGGAACACCCTGTACAAATATACAGTACTATCCACAGAATTTCATTAAAAACATCCGAGTTAATCACCATATACTGATATAGCCTGTAACTCTTGGTTGGAAGCAAATGCTGGAGTGCAGATTAATTATTAGAGGCCAAATATGCCTAAGGCCCCTAGTCTGATGACCCCGGGTAAGCTATCCCGGGGACAATCACCATGGCAGCATATGTAAGAGGATAGCAGTAAACAACCAGTTACCCCAGGGGGCAAGCTACCCCGGGTCACCAGACTATATACCTAAATGAAAATATTTATTGGGAACTAGGGAGACGGAGTGGCGCCGCGGTAACGCGCGCGCCCACGGAAGTTAAGGTTCCGGGTTCGATCCCCACCCGGGGTTCCCACCTTCTTTCGTGCAGAGTTGGGCCATCTCTGGCTTCGTTTCGGGTGGCAATTTCCGATAGACTAAGCCACCCGGGGGAGTTCACAAAATGACCAATTAACGACAGCGCACTTGCACTTTGCACATCCCCTCCTATACTTACCCTTGGAACAATTAACACACACACACACACACACACACACACACATATATATATATATATATATGGTTCCCAAAAAATAGTGGTATCCCACTCCCCTAATAAGGGCCCAAGGTCCGATAATGGGGTACAGGTAAAAAAAAAATTTACTGGGAACTATTTTGACATTTTTATTTTCAATGGGTGGAATTTTTGTCCTGCTGCTAGTTACTGCTAAACTTAGCAATACAATGCCAACACTGGTACTGCCAAGTTAGCAGTAACTAAGCAGTGGGACGAAAATTACACCCAACATTTTTTGTTCACTATTTAAATGAACAGGCATTACAAAGCTTTCGAAATCAGTCACCGTGTACACTATGCGGTGAAAAAGGTTCTCAATTCCTCTCGGAATTGTTATTGGTTTGTTAGGTCATAATTATATGGATCAGGGGCATTATAGCTTGAGAGACTTTGACCGCTCCACTCTTTAATCGTTACCAACGAAGGAAGCAGGAAAGGAAGATTAGTTAGGTCCATACGACACAGTAATTGAGAACGACAGGAGGGGAAGGAATAAGCCGATGTGGCCATTCTGGTAAGCATTTATCTGCATTTACGAGTCCCTTAAGAGCGTAGTATAATCGTATCCTGGAAGCGACCGAGGGAAACACATGGAAAGCACTGTGTGACATTTCACATGACACACTACAGTAGTTATACCCTAATATATTCTGTTCTCTGCAAAGACATGGCAAAAAGTGTCAAGTGACACACTTGTGGAATGATGGAAGGATTACACATAATTATGGTATGTGTGTCACATGGCACACATGTGGGACTTTCTGCGGCAGAATATGTGTCATCCAACTCGTACTTAAGTGTCGTATTTGAGATGACACGTTTTACTGTGTCGGTTTCGGCAAAAAATGACACATTTGGTTGTGTCAAAAGGTTTTCTGTGTACTTCGGCTCAATTACTGTGATAATTGCGTGCCAATTTTCGTTTCGTCACCTATGTGAACCACAAGGAATCTCATGCTGGTGAGAGTCTCCAGATACAACAGGTGATTGGGAGGATGGCGTGCCCGGCAGGATATCACCTATTTTTAGACGAGGTACTTGAAACTGGCGCGCTATTATCACTATAAATTGACCCGAAATTTCCTATATAAAACAAACAGTAGCGTGTGAGAATTCAAAAGGACGAGTGTAAGTCTGAGATTAAATGAATCGGTCATTTTGAAAAGGGGTCATATCCTCTGGAAATGCACTGGAGATGACCCCTTTTCCAAATGACCGATTCAAATGCGCCCTTTCTCCCAGCCTGTGTACTACTGGTATCGTGGTATGAGCATCATCTTCTGCTCAATATGCACATTGCAAAATTAACGCCCTTACTGTGGTCTAGAAAATCCCATTTATTTTTGCATGAAGCACTAG
This sequence comes from Catajapyx aquilonaris, assembly GCA_000934665.2. NCBI lineage: Eukaryota > Metazoa > Arthropoda > Diplura > Dicellurata > Japygidae > Catajapyx > Catajapyx aquilonaris. Next base: position 23,838 of record KZ539696.1, read on the forward strand.
GTGTAATTGATCCCATATCCTAAAGTGATGCTTAATGACAGAATACGTGAGGTTTTCTTTCTCTTTACAGATCTGCCGTCCATCCGAAAAAATCCGCATCTGCACATGGCGATAAGGCCATATAATGTTTGCCAGAAAACCGCGAATAAAAACACAATATCTCTGTGCAGAGGCGACTTTTTAAAGTGGAACATCTACTTGTAGAAGTGCAAATATTCGCCACTTCAATTTCTTGAAAATCGATATGTTCTAATTTGAGAAACAAATAATTTTAGCATTATCGTTATTTTTATTATAATAATTTAATTATTCACATCCAGATATTAGCCATAACTGGCAGTAATACGTAGCCTTCCAGTGTTACGGTTTAGATTCTCCTGTGGGTAAATTAAAGAGGTACGGTACTGTTTTGGTTTGATCCCTATAAGAGTAGAGTAATTTATTAATTAGTTTCGTTGTTGAACTGAAATATTAACGTTACTATGAATTCTTCATAGCCTCTGAGATGCTCACGCTACAACGAGAAAAGCAACCTGTTGTCTGCTCGTATTGAATTTAAGCTCTGTGCAGTTCTAAGTTTGTGCATTAGGCGTGTTATATTATTTATTAGTCCGGTAATGCCCGAGATGTTCAGTATGAGAAAGAAATGTAAAGCAATAACAGGATATGTAATTACGAGACAGAAGTAACACTATACGAAGCATGAACACAGAAATGAACTTCAAAACCTTGCATAAACCTAGATTTTTCCCTCACATTCTAATTGAATGACCCAGAATGGAAAGGTCATAAGTCCATGAGACAAAATTTTACAGGGGAGACAAAAAACTTAAATGCGGCATTGTAAATTCGTCAAGGTGGTCGGACTC
>JYFJ02007510.1:0-15380 GCA_000934665.2 Catajapyx aquilonaris
TTTTACTTTCACCAATGAATTTCTGGCCTGCGATTTACCCCTAGTGTCATTTTCGGGCCGATTGGCCGATTGCACTACAGACACTTCCCTTGTCAGTCCATCTGGGCAAGTCCTCTACCCAATCGGAGATAAAAATGCATGACTTCTGGCATTAATCACTTCACCATTGTGCCACCTTCATCAATCAGTGCACAATTGGTGATGGTGGTTGTTTGGTGTCACAACCAAGTATATAGTGGGCATACCCGAGAAACATTTAGTCCAAAACCCCAGTTTCATGATAATCCAATGCAAAGATTTGACCTTGCATTTGTTTAAATGCTAGTCATCATTATCATCACAGCATTTCCCAAAAACGGGTGGCAGCAAACAACAAGGAATAGCTCCTTGTTACCTCACATGACCAAATATAAAAATTCGGAAGCACTGGTTAGGTGCTTGCGGAAATAGGAGAGGGGCAGCTCAGGGTGGGGTGGGGCAGAGAGAGGGAGAGAGAGAGTGAGTGCTGACTTCTATCTGACTGGTCAAGCTGGGCTGATTTGACATTGGCATTGTCCCTGGTGACGTTAAGGAGGCAGTCGTGGCCAGGAAAGCCATCTCGACTCAAATCTGCCAAAATTAAAAGCTTGGTGTGTTTCACTTGTATGCCCACGATATTTAGCATTCCTGATTGCAATGGTATGTTGCATTGTCAAATGTGGCATTCATTAGACTAGCCTCTGTGAGCTTGTCATGAACATTATTAACCCCCATCACATTTCAGAAGTTAGTCTCAATGGAAAGAATAGCAATGGAAACAAACACTGTGGTCTGCTTAACTTTTGTTTATACAATTGGCCCTGAAACATAATTGTAAGTTAGAATGCTCTGCATTCCCACAAGGAATTATAAATGCACATTAAAAACAATGCACATAAAAACTTGAGGCCATAATGAATAATGATCCCTAATTACACATGTACAGTAGAGGATACATGCCTGTTATAAATGCTACTCAATAAATGAGTCAAATTGATTATGTAGTTACACTGAGTTGACATGGTGCAACTCACTTGCACTTTTGCAAGAATTCCCTCACATATTGAATGAAGTGGTACTTGAAACTTGCCTGCATAATATTCAACATTAGATGCCACAAATCCAGGTTTCTGAGTGCAAAGCCATTTGATGGAAGCACCTGACACTTATACTTTTGTGTGGAGGAGTGTAAAACTTTGTTGCACACTCAATACGCTGCACTTATGTTGAATCACCATTGACAAATCCATATAAGCACCATTTGTACAATTCCTTTACTAGCTTTTTATCCTGAGGGTCAATACCTAGTGATGACAACAGACTAGTTATGTCTTCCTGTGCATGCATAATCTTTATGAGACTGTTTGTAGCAATGTGATGCAACTCCAAGTCATAATACACATAAATCTTTCCACTGAATGTTACGTAAGCAAAGCAAGGTTCTGTTCTGCCAGGAGAAACAGAGTAGTGTCCTGCACAGAAGGTGCTCACACTTTCTTCAAACTGAAACCGCACAGACACCTTCTCTTGGTTTACAATGTAGGTCTGGCCGTCCCACGAGCAGGCAATGATCTCATCTCGGCCATCATTTGTCACATCCAATTTGGACAAGGCGAAGAGCTGGTGGTCAACTTGAAGGTTCCTATAAAGTATAATAAGACTGCAAGTTCCTTGAAAAGGAGAGCTACAGTAAAACTTCTATAAGTCGAACTTCCCTAAGTTGAAGTTCTCTATAAGCCGAAGAAAATTATGAGCTTGGTTGGTCACAATGTAAAATAACTTAATAGGAGATAAACTTCCCTAACTCGAATTTCTATAACTCGAAGTGCAGGCAGGGCCTTACGATGGGAAATTGATGATTTTTCAGTCTCCCTAAGTCGAAGTTCATGTTGGCAAGTACGGAAAATTTTCTAATTTCCCAGCCGAAGGGTCGAGAGTAGGCCACATGTACAGAAAGGCTCTATCATGATTTCCGTCTACCGAAAGAAGTGCTTGACTCGATTGTGACAATTGAATCCTTTATTAAGAGTGAGAGCCAATCGAAGAGTAGGCAAATGTCCATAACTGATTTTTTTTACAACAAAACAATGAGGAACATTGTAGTGTGATAGTGACAGTTATTTAAAAGTTTTGAACACCTTTCGTCGCTGGATGTAAAGGTCGGCTTCCTTATAGAGTTATGTGCTTAAAAAATTCAGAACTTAATTCGAATCATTTATAACTCAAAGTTTTTCTCTGGTCCCATGGAGAAGTTTGCTGTACATACAAAAATAAACCTTTTGAGTGCTTATGAGCAATTCTGGTGAATGAGGGATTGGCAATGATTTTAGACAATAAGGTTTTCCTCTGTCTGGAATGGCCTTTTTTCTGTCTATCTAGATGTCTAGACTCTAAAACTCTTTTAATAATTCATACCTCGTTATCAGCCATCGGCTCTTTAGGGGGGAAGTTTGTCTTGCCTGGAACGCTTTGCTTTCATTTTACTGTGCTCTTTGGGATAGGATAGGGACGGAAGGAAGCGGCTGTGGCCTATTAATTACGGAAGCAACTCCGGAATTTTCCTGGAAGGACCGTGGGAAACCACAGAAAACCACGGTCAGAGTTGCCGGCCCCGGGATTCGAACCCAGGACCTCCCGATTAGCAGTCGGACGCCTTATCCACTATGCCAACCTGCTTCGGTAGACTCTAAGACTCTAGAGCAGTGGTTTTCAAACTGGGGGTACGTGAATGATTTTGGGCAATGGCGTCCGCTTTCTATATTTTGTGAGAACCATTATCCTGATTCGCGCTAGAATACTTGGGACCAGGACCTTGGAACATAATCAAGTGGAAATATCGGTAGACGAGTGTGTAATATACCTATGCAATTTGTGTTCTGATACCTGTAGGGTAGTGTAAAAGGTGCTTGGGATTTTAAGATCTACTGAGGCAAATTTAACCTAGTTGACTTTTGCAATTTTGCCTCTATGATGGTGAGCATTGCATCTCAAAACCTATGCCATTACTGCTGGTCGGTGCTGGATTGAATGCTTCTATTGCCCAAGACATGCTACATAGAAACTCTGCAATAGAATCCTTACCACAGGATGTCTCCATCTTGTGCAAACATCAATGTTCCATCAAGAGTGGCAACAGCATATGGTGTTCCTTTGCCTTGTTTCTTCCCAGAACCTTGATTGATATTTCCCTGTATCTCAGTGGATATGTTGGGATTTCTCATCCGTTTTGACGCCTGATTGTCAAACAGGAGTTCACTGAAAGATATCGTTTTGTGAATATTGTTACAATAACATCTCCAATCCATTAACACCAATGCTTTCTATAAGAACAGAACAAGAATCCTACCTTGCCTTTTCATCCACAACGCTACTCTCACCCAGTCTCTGGCACTTGAGTGGAACAAAGGTTCCACCAGGGTGGGCAACCAGGAGAGCCACACTTCCATCACTGGTCACATTCAGAGATATTGTGCCTATCTGATGGCCAAACTCCCATTTGTCAATTCCTACCAAGCGGCCTCCACTGCCATCTTTCATCCACTGGTAGGTTCGAACCACTCGATCTGTCAAACCAATTACCAATTCTGTCTTACCATCATCATTCACATCCTCTAGTAACATAACTTTGGTGTTAGCTGGGATCCTCTGAATGTGGACAGGTTTCATCTTGCCCTGCCCATCATCACTTGCCTCTACATCAAACACATGGCACCAACCATCTCCACTAAGAACCACCAATTCATTCCGCTGGCTGTTAAAAAGGTCCCCTACCCCCACTGCAGTTATCATACCAAGATCTGATGCCTTTCGCCAGGGTAAACAGTTCTGACCCTTGAACACAGCTAGCTCTCCATTTGAGTTTCCCACTGCCAGTTCATATCCACCATCATTGTCCACATCGCCTAAAGCCACTGCACCCTTTGAGACTGTCCCTTGGAAGTCAAATTCCAATCTATCAACAAATGAAACAGCTCTCATGTTGTCTCAGTCACTTTCACTGCAGAATTCTGTGAAAAGAAAAATTATATTTAGGCCTAAAAGAAATCAGCCAATTTAGACAATACCAGCTTTTGAGTACCTGCCTGAGATGCACATCTTCATTTACATTCAGGCAGCCTTTGGCTAGAGATTTCCTGGCCAAAGGTCACCTATGAGAATGTGCCTCACGTGCACCTACCAGAAGAAATGCATGCAGTCCCTTTGACTCACCACGTTTTATTCAGAAGACAACAGGTTGATTGGCATGCGCTCAAGTGGTAGGATTGAGTTCAGCTTCTGCCAGCGTGCTGGAGGCCAGACAATGCGTGTGGCCTTAGCTGTTATAAGACCTACAGGGATGGGGCCAAAGTAGTTTGAATCCAATGAGTGGCCTCTATGGTCTCCTTCCACCCAGCAGTGGCCAGTTGGGACTTGCAGTAGAGGAACCTTGTAGTCAAGTGTGTGAACCCAGTCACCTTCTAGAGCCACCACTCGCTTGATCATCAGCTGGCTAGGATCATGGGGACACCGGATGGAACACACATCACCGCGTTGCACCCTATAAGTTCGTATCGACAGCCTGCTCAGGTACACAAAATCTCTGCGACCAAGGTCAGGATTCAGCAAAGGCTGCATGGACACTCCATCCACTCTGGCGACATATCCCACAAAGTCAGCAAACGACACTCCCAAAGGGACACCATAGAGCAGAAGTTTAATCCCACTCCAAATCTTCATGCCCAACACCCTGCAAGCAATGTTGTGACCACAGTGTAAGTTTAAAATCATGAAACAACAGAGTGATTCTTCAAAATCCTTGCATCAAACACATTCAGTAGCCATGGTCTTTTATGTGAAGTTTGCCAGCTTCTTTCCACTGAATTTTGGGAATAAAGTGTAAACATGCTTCGCCAAGCACCTTCCATGCCAGATCTCCTCTTTCATTCCAGCGGAAGAAGGCAACAATATAACATAACATACCACAAAATGAATGTTACCTTATGAATCTACCTCCATAATTTTTTAACTTATAGAAAAATTGCACCTTATTCACAGCAAATGCAATAGCCTACTTTCTTTTAATTTATCATCATGTTTCTTAAATTACTTCTTAAATCACGAGCCTTTAATAATTATCATTCCCATTTCATTCAGGCCAATTGTGATGTTGATACCATTCTCTGGTTGAAGCAATAAACTGTCAATACAAAGTTGTGAAGAATATCATCACAGCACATGTGGGCCAGCTCATGGTGCAGGCCAGTCGTAAAACACATCACATTTTCTTAACCCGACCACCCCTGGCTTAGTCCCAAATTCCAACTCACCCAAGGCAGCGTAGCAGTCTTCAGAGACAATGTGCTACGAAAGTGATACTGGCAATAGCCTGTGTAGACTACACTACACAGCGTAAGGATATGCTGCATGCAACCATCAAGTACGTGCTCTTGAAGGTAGGTCACAAGGTCGCCGCCATGTTTTTTCCGACTCAGACAGGGTTGCCAGCATCTCAATCACACACATATTTCACATGCAAATATTTAAGCCCTGACATCTATGGTTACTGTTCAATTATCCTGCTTATAAAATCTAGAAAAATATTTTCACGTAATTTTAGCTGCGTACCTGTTCCTATCGCATATGAATAGTTACACTATAATAGTTATAACTAGTTATAGCTAATACCTGGTAACAGGACAACAAAAGAGGCCTTGGGCAGATCGCCACCTTGCGAGTTTCGATAACAATCGTCACATTCTCCCGTTTCTCCGTGCCGTGCTCCGTGCTGTTCGAGGCTAACTGCTTCCCAAGTGCAGTACAGCTATTGAGCTGTAGCGTCTCATGTAGAAGTTGACTCGCTTCTATGTGGCACCATGACTTGGAATCCAGAGAAAAAGCATTCGGATCGAGAGAGGTGAGCCCAGAGGTTGTAAAATAGTCAAAGTGTAGAACCATATGTTGTGTTTTGCAGATGGATCTGCATCTACCCTGCCTATCTCAATAGCAAGAAAACTAAAGCGGAAGGCCGACGCGTCTCTAAAGAAAAGGTGGGTTGTGCCTCTTCAATGCAGTAACTTGTTCATGAAATGTGACTTCTTAGGCTGTGGAAAACCCGACATATCAAGAAATTCGTGATGTTCTGTCTGCTGGTGGCTTCAAAGTTGGAGTGGAAAACAAGATCTACTGCAGAGAGAAGAGCAAAGAGCTGCAGTACCGAGGTCGTGTAAGAGTCCAGTTGAAAAATGATGATGACACACCTGCGAATGAAAATTGTGTTACGCGTAAGCATTTGTGTAGAAACTTTTGACAAGATGAAGGCATATGAGCTGTATAAGCTGTTCACGTACTTGTTTTATTGTAGGAGATGATGTCCTGCTGTACATCTGTGAGATGATTCCCAAGTTGAAGTCGAGGGTGCAAAAGCTTGGTAGTGGTGAACAAGGACAATATGCAGGAGGTGCAAAGAAAAAGGGAAAAGGACGGAGATAATTGGCAAGGCAAGGCGTATTGTAGTTTGGTGCAATAAAATTGGAAGGGCGTGCAAGTGGTTTTGCGTTCACATTCAGTTACAAATAACATTGGGAGTGTAAGGCTGCATTTACATTGAGCATTATAATAATAATCTGGGTTGTACTCGACCTCATTGCGAAGTATGTACCACAGGCCATTGTCATGCCTTTGTGTGCATTTTTGGAACTTTTTATGAAGTGCCTGGGTCTGCAGGCAGGGGTGAGCGGGAGGGAGGTGCAAGGTGCAAGTGCAATGACTCGTACGGTTATTTTGTGCGTTCCCCTGATTAGTAATCCCACCCGAAACAGAGCCATCAATGACTCAACTCTGCATGAGATGAATGGGGGGAATGCTTGGGATAAAACCCGGGACCCTTCCATCTGCGGGTGTGTACAGTGTTGGACATTAATCGTGGCATTCGAGGCACTGGTGGCTACCGACATTTTCTAAATAGGCAGAAGGAATCAAAGATAAAGATACTGCAAGCTGGGAGAGCAAGATTCCTTCTTCTGCCGCTTTGGAAAATGTCGCTAGTATGACTCGATTTATGTCCAACACTGTACGTTTCTGCCGCGGCACTCCACCTCCCGCATTGAGCATTATGCTGCTGCATCTTCTGAGAAGTCTATGGAGTGGATGCTCAGCTGCTGCAGCCTTGTTGCACATGTAAAACAACCTGTAGCCCCCTGCATAATGCTCAATAAGCTTTTTAATTTATCTGCCAGTGCAGCACTGTGTAGACCTGCATTCATATATTCAGGTGTAAGCTATTGTACATACTCTGATGGATAGTATAAGGCTATAATGTCACTACACTACCATACCACTAACACGACATTGGCTGTTAAATGAATAGGGCTAATGTATTGTAAATACTGCCAAGGGCGTAACTGTGTGTAAATGTGAATGAAAGTAACATTATTAGTAGCTGAAGGTAGTGAATTCAATAAAATTAACAGTAGCATGGCTGATCTTGCCTCTTGGGATTCTTTCGGTTCGTAGAGAAGATTGGGGGAGGAGGGGGGAGGAGTGGTGCAGCGGTTGTTCCCTTTCTCGTCTCATGTGGAGTTTCATCACCTCTAGCGTTGTCTGGTGGAATCTCCACTACCACCAGGGGGACTGCACTTCTGGAACATCATACGTTTCCAGTTTCCATGGAGATGCCCCCACACAATAGGAATAAACGGTGTCCTGCGACTATAAATGACATTCACTTGCACCTGTACTCATGCCTGTGCTACTTCTCTGCCTGAAACCTGCTTTCACTCACAATACCTGGGTGTTACAGAAAAGGACCAAGCTTGTAGAACTACAAAGGCTCAGTTTGGAGTGCAGATGACAATAATTTTGGAGTGCAAATTGCACCTTTGCATCCGAATATTTCGACCCCTGAAACTGTGTGGGGTTATTTTACTCCAATTTTGCAATTATATCCGAAATACAGTGAAAGAGCGGAAGTATGGCATGGCAAGAAATGGCACTTTTGTATATTTGCATTCTGCAGGTGGGAAATGGAGTCATATTGGCTTTGCCAAACTGTAGCTTTTTTGGGGGCTGAGTCCTTAAAACTAGAGCTAATAAATAAATAAGAAATATGGGAGGTGTAGATGGCCGAGATGGTAACGTCTCGGCTTGCTGAGTGAAAGGCCCCAGGTTAGATCCCCGCCTGGGGAGTTCCCTTTCACCTGTGTCGGGAGGGTCTCTGACCTGCACCAAGGAGGTGTCTGGCCTGGGGAACAGCACATGGCCCAACGCTTGACATTCCACTTGGACCCATGTTCCCTCCCCAAAAATACCTATCCTTTCCCAATGTCCCCATTTCCTTGCACCGGAGATAGAAGTTGAATATATATATCATATAGAAAACTGATGGTGGTGTGTCACCCCCCTATAGATCCTGTAAGGGACATCATGAGGTAAACAAAATAAAATATTAAAATATAAAGAATATTAAGAAGTAAATGAACAGTTTCCAGCCTCTTTTATGAGGTATCAGTCTCTGGCTGTACCCCTTTACAGCCTTTAGGGCCGGTTTCACCGAGCTCAGTATATGATAAAACCAGGGTTCTTTCGCAAAATCCCTATCTATTTGTATGGGATTTTCCTAAAGAAACCTGGTTTTATCATATACCAAGCTCGGTGAAACCGGCCCTTAGCAATAACAATAGATAGGCTATACAGAGGGAGACAGTGGTTTAGGGCGATATATTATAATAGCTTAGGCTGCACCGGGCTGCACTAGCTATAACTGCTTGATAGCCGCTATGCTTATGAGTCATCTGTATACAATCGATTGATAGTTTCTATCAAGTTACTATGGTGACCGGCACAAACAAACCTATTCTATTTGTTCCTACGATGTTGTAGGTCAGTATTTTTGTTGGGGTTGGGATACTTTATATGTTACTTTTAGTTTATACGTTTACATCGCAAGTTTGAAGCGGGAATTGAACTTAACATCACCATGGATAACTCTCAAATTTACAGGGTAGGTGCATTCGTCATTTTCAACTCGAAGGTGTTGTCAAAAAATTATATGCAGTTGAATCCGGATATACAACCACGACTGTGACAGAGTTTCGGTTATAACAGACTCGAAAGGCGGGTCCCGCCATACTTCCATAATACACTGTATTTTTACTCCTGATATAACACTCATTTTCACCTCACAGTAACACTGTAACAGACCATTTCTTGGCCCCTTCAAGGGAAAATACTTTTTTTCTAGTATAAAATTGGCAAAAAGGAGACGGCATAATTTTTGGGTGAGCTAATATTGAATTTTTGGTGGATTTCATCAATCAGTATGTAGTAGTGTGCATTATAGGCATATGGAAAGCAGAAAACTTTGTGTATTCGGTGCAAAAGTAGCGATTTGGCTATAACATACCTCGGTTATAACTTTTTCTGCTGTCCCTTGAAATCTGTTATATCCGGAGTCAACTGTATATGCCCTTATCCTTCAGTTGTTAACCTTTCCCACCTGGTGGACATCTGTGTTCAGTTCTTGTAGTTCTTAATGATATGTATGGTTAACCATCACTCCAGTAATTGACCTGACTGTGGACATTTTATTGCACTGAAATTGTGTACAGGAAGTCCCTGGTTTACAGCGATCCGTACTTACGAACAGGCCCCCAAGGCTCCCCATAAAAATTATTTATAATATTATCCCTCCACTTTCAATCACTTCTGCATACGTTGACCAATACCAAGTTCAACATAAATACTGTATAACTACTGTATATAACTAATAAATAATTGGGAAACTACGTTTTTCTTCTCATGTAAACAAACACATGACGTAAGCAGTTTGTTGGAGCAGAATCTTGAGGCTCTATATGCGCTGTTCCTCAGGAATCCAAGTTACATACAAATCTGACTTACAGACATTTTCAGGAACTTAAGCCTGTTCGTAGACCGGGGACTTCCAGTAATTAATAAATTATTCAGGAACTAAGTTCTCCTGCATGTGTAAACAAACACGCATGATGTAAGCGGTTTGTTGGAGCAGCATATTTATGCTGTATATATGCACTGTTCCTCATGGATTCGATTTATGTACAAATCCGACTTACATGTACATTTTCAGGAATGTAACCCCGTTTGCAGTCTAAGGGGCCTTCCTGTATGTGTTTTTTGTAGCACGACGTAGTGTAACCAAATTGTGGATTCCTTTCCCCCTCCATGTACTATCGGCACAGAAATGGTCCGGACACTTGTCGATGGTCAGTCTATCCCCAAGTGGCCGGACCATTTCCGTGCCGATAGTACGCTCATGTATACACTTGAATACCTCCCACCTGTCTGCATAATTTATAATTGATGGACGACCCCACAGGCATGGACAGATTGCAGTGTCTTAGTTAGGCAGAAGGACTTTGTGGATTATACGGTGATGCACTCCCCAAGTCTCCAGTTCAAGAAGATGGATAGGGAAGTTATGGATTGTTTACCTCAGCAACCACTTTAGAGAGAAGAAGCAATTGCAATAAGTGAGTGTGACCATGATTTTTTTTCCCAACATAATGCTTATAATTAAACATAGATATAATAAACAATCCATAGCTCTTTCCCCTACCCCCATCTCAAACTTGAGACTTGTGTAGTGCATCACCCTGTATAGCAGTTAGGCATCAAAACCTGTCTATCAGATGGTAGTAAGGTGAGTTGCAGAAAGGGCCCCCTGTGCACATTTCCACCACCATAAAAGTAAGTCTCTTCTCTCTTGAACAACATAAGTTCCTGTGTGTCTGCCTAGTTGTCACAGGCTGTATAAAATAATCCTGCAGGATGTATGTATTTTTAACCTTCTAGTCTTATCACTGGAGGTAACTTAACCTCTGGGTAATGCATGTAAAAGAATAGAAGTGAACAACCAGTTACCCAAATGGGTAAGTTACCCAAGTGGATCAGACTGGGGGACTTGATACATATTTTATAATGTTGGCTAAGCTCTCTCCCAAATTTCTTTTGTCTCATTAACAGTTTGTGAATGAGAAATACATTACTTCCAATACTTTCAGAGTAAAATCTACTACTATTGTCGGGAGGGATATTTTCATGAAATGCAGAATACTGCACTTGAAGCCTTGAGTCGTTACTCCAATGATTTGGTATATAAGTACTTCTATGCCCTGTCACTTATACATCAAGAACGTATATCAGAAGCAATGAGAGAACTGGAACCATTGCAGGTAATTACAAAGTTTACAATGTCAAGGCAAGAGTGTAATCAGCTTCATTGCAGAATGACCATGAGCTTGTAGTGGGAGTTATTCTTGCCCTTCTATATTGCCATCGATCCTACTCTGTGGTGGAGATGGAAGCAGTTACAAAGCTGGAAAAAAATCTGAAGGAGGAGAGAAAACGTTCAGGGACATCGGTTAGTGCTACATGTTTTACTACTTCCGAGTGGCATTGAAAATCAATACAATAGTTGTTTTACAGGCTTTGTACTATGCAGCAGTATTTTTGTACCAAGTTGAGAAGTATGACAAGGCAGAAGAATATTTGGAAAAGCTTATGAAGATCAATCAGAATTCAAATGATGCCAAAGCTCTACTTGGTTGGATTGCGTTGGTGTCACCAGATGGAGATATGAAAACTGCTTATGATCACTTTGAATCTCTACTTTCAAGGTAGAATGAAGTTTGGTCATTTCGTCAGTTTTTAAGCTGCGCTAACATGTGAGCTATTTGACGAGCGATAACATCACTGAGTAACCCGAGTAACCAGTATTGTTTGAGGCGAAAATCGTTTGTTACTTTCACATCAAACCATATTGGTTACTCGGGTTACCCAGCGATGGTATCGCTTGTCAACTCGCTCCCGTGTAAATGCGGCTTTCAATAGGCATCCTAGAATGCACTTCTGGAACCTCCCACTTTTCAAATTTCTATGGAGATGTCCCCATGAAACAATAAGGGTAAACAGTGTTGACAAAAGAACGCTGTTGACTCACGTCAAAGAGTTCTGCTATACATACAGGGTGTGCACAATGAACCTCCTTAGTTTTCAACTTGCTACTACAGTGGAGCATCGATTATCCGAACAGAGTCTGCCCAGGGGGTGTTCGGATAACTGATTGTTCGGATAACCGATCATTTAAGGAAAAAAATTGTACCGGTGTCATGGGAGCAATATGAAACTAAGAAACAGTGATATTAACCACAAAACTGTATATTTTCTGTCACAGGCACGTCTTAAAAATAACATATACCTTACTGTCCTTACATGAAGTAGTCCTACAGTTTAGGGGAAAAAAAGACCAATTTCTTTTGCGTGGGAGCCGAGGCTTTTTGTTTTTGCTGACCCGAAAACGGTCGGTTAACCGATGGTTCGGTTGATCGGTGTTTGGATAATCGATGCTCCACTGTACTATGTAAGTTACTGGACCATGGCGGCGAAATGGTAAAATTGCCTTGGAGTTGTGGAAATGCAAAATATTCAGCATGTCCAGCACATCTGTGATCAAATTAAGTTCGACTAACTACCACACAACTTGCATTTTCCCCTGTGTAGATGCTATGCTTGCATCTTCCAACAGCATTCCCCACAGGAGCAATACCGCATCACACAACCTGTTCCAAAAATTCAGGATGAAACTTAATGAGTCTCCAGACTGTTTAAACAACCAAAACCTTATATCATGCTGTTATTGTTCCGTTTTGGCAGCATATCAGGCTGGTTTTTAATGGGGGTGATGCACTTGCCCCTAACTAGACATGGTCAGGGGCAAGTGCGTACCCAATTAATATGGGTATATGGATCGAAATGCAATATTGGAGGAATAAAGCTAGTGGTGGCCAAAATATGTGACAAGACATTTTTGTGGTCACCAATGGATATTCCGTGACTGGTGAAAGCTAATTTTGAACACTGGTGTGAAAACACCTCAACATGATGCATTTTAATCAGATAATGTCACTACTTACTGTGAGCCAACCTATTGCGGAGCAGTGAATAAAAGTTTGTCCTGTAAGAACTAGTTGGTATATTTTTATTTGGAATATAGGCTACAAACTGGCATAGGAAGTGTGTGTCTTTGTGGCACTAGTCATATGCAACCCGAACAATGTTTATTACTCTTAGAGAATTCCACAATCGCACTTACCCCGTATCGAGGGGGAAGTGCGGCACTGTGCACCACTGTGCACCACGTGCATATTTTAATTACCCGTCAAATGGGGTGAACTTGGTCCTAAATTTCCGTTTTATGAAGATATAAGTATGAAGATATTAACCCACAACTGTGAAATTTGTTAATTTGGTGTTCGACAATGCTGGCCAATAGGGCGAGTTTTTTTTTTTTGTGTGTGTGCACAATACTACGTAGGAAAAATTACGTCGTCATGGCCATGTCCACCCCACTGGGTGGGGTAGACTTGGCCATCTAATTTTCCCATTACAAAAGCACTGCTCTGGGCAGGAAGATATTGGAATGGGTTAATCTGGCCATTGCCATCCACATGGGACAACTTGGCGACTCCTCCTAATATGTGCTACCCATAGGGGAGGGACCAAACCTTAACAGAAGCATAGAATCTTTGAAATGAGAACTTGGCCACTCGAAGGCGACTCGGGGGTGAACTTGGCCACCTGTTTTTATACCAAAGAAATTGTGAATTTGATGGTAGATAAGTGGTTCTGGATATTACAAGTTATAGGCTATTTATTCTGCAGTAGCAGAGGAGCCTGTTCTTCGCACAGCGTGTTTCCATGGCAATGTAATCAACAACAATCAATCACTTTTGATGCAATGGAAACCTCTTTTCATGATAACGCATTGCTAGAGTAATAAGTAAGAAAATATTGATTCACTTGCAGCACGTAGTTTCACCCACCTTACCGGACACTACATGGTCACATCTACTGGAGCAAGAAACCTGACCAGATAATCTGCGTTATTGTCCCAAATCATGCAGGGGTAGACAGGACTCATACCATATCATCTCCTGTCCAAGAAACATCATACACATATACAGTAAAACCTGTATATGTTGGACACTGATGGTTCCAAGGAAATTGTCCAACATATTAGGATTTCAATCTCTCAAGTTTCATAGTGCAGCACAGTAATGTACGAGTAAGTACTGTACTACTGTACAGTAATCATCCAGTACTCCAGGGGTTCCCAAACTTTTCCAAGTCGTGGCAGAATTTTCTCACGGCACCCTAGTCATATAATATCTATTTGTGGTAGCTATATTTCATATTTGTACGCCTATGAAGAAGAAATCCGGTAAGAAATAATTAATTCAACTCGTATTTAAAGTTCACTCAAGTAGGCCTACTTTAATTGGTAGGAAAACAAAGGTGAAAATATGAAGGAAATACGAATAAAATATTACACAAACCTTCCACATGCTCTCCTAGGTATGCGCGTGTTTAGTGCGACTCGTGAGCCTGCTGCTGACTGCACAATATTTTGAATCGCGGAATAAGGCTCTCATTTCTTTTTCCGCATTGATTTTCGAACGATATTTGCTCTTTATAACAGCAACCACTGAAAATCCAGCTTCGCACAGATATAAATAATAATTTATAATTTGTACCCCGTGCTAGGGCCATGGGCTCTCTTAGGGGGGTGGGATACCACCATATTTTTTAAAAATCTGGAACTCTTGCTTTCTTTTTTACTTCTCATATATGGGGATGGGATAGGGACGGAAGGAAGCGGTTGTGGCCTATAATTACGGACACGACCCCGGAATTTTCCTGGTGAGACCATGGGAAACCACAGAAAACCACGGTCAGGGTCGGCGGCCACCGGGATTCGAACCCAGGACCTCCCGATTAGCAGTCGGATACCACATCCCCTCCGATACCACTGCTTCGGTGCTTCGCACAGATATGAAGTCACAAAGGGAATGAGGACCCTTACAGCTTTTGCACTTAGAATTGGATACTCATTTTTGACTGATATCCAAAACTCCGTCAAATCCAAACAAGTGAATTTTGTTTTCAGGCTGTTGTCGCACAAGAACTCAATTAAATTTGCTTCTTGCGAAGTGAATTCTTGTGGAGCTTGAGCACGGAATTTTCCGTCCCATAAAATGTTTGTATTTGTGTACAATTTTGATTTTTAGTAGAGAGATTAGGGGCGCCTCGCGCGGCACCCCTGATCTCTCCATGGCACCTCAGGGTGCCGCAGCACACACTTTGGGAACGTCTGCAGTAATCAACTTTCAATGCATGTTTTTTGTTGTTTTTGGTTCTGTACAGCACAGTGTACATGAAATTTCTGAAACGGGACTACTTTTTGGTTTATAAATACCGTATTTACTCGCATATAAGACGCACTTTTTTTCCGATTTTTGTAGCTCAAAAAGTAGGGTGCGTCTTATACGCGTGTGCGTCTTATACGGCAG
>JYFJ02007511.1:0-15406 GCA_000934665.2 Catajapyx aquilonaris
GGTTCTTGGAGGACAAGGTTATATTCTTATTAGAAGGGCCCTTAAAAGTTGATACAGTAATATTGCTAATTAGAACGTACTAATTGGAATATACGTACCTTGTCCTTCAAGAACTCAACCTTTATTGACCATTCCATTCAGCTCTTAAGTCATTACTTTTTAATAATTTATAAATAATTATAAATAAAAATTTATAAATAATAAATGGTATAAAATCAAAAGGTACCACGTGGCAAAATTTCATAAACTGAGTTAAGGACGGCATCGCCTAGTTGGAATCAAGACGTACCACGTGGCAACAAACTGATTTTCTATATGTGACCATGTGGTATGTGACCATTTGGTACGACCATGTGGTATACTGACTCTCAACAACCTGATACTTGACAACCTGGAAACATGGCAACCAACAATGCAATTCAATTACCTATGTATCCAGACTTTAGGGTCACCCTATTGGATGAAGTAATTTAGAAAATACGAGTAATTATGCCTGTCCCTGATTAAGACACTCTTGCGCTGACAGCAAATATATCGTGTTGCAACCGTACAGAGTTTGTCTAATTCTGCTGCATCATGGCAAAGAAAACGAGCCCATCCCCGCCTCATATACCGGTACACGCCGGTACAGTATACAGTACTCAGTGCACATACAGAACGAATAAGGCCTATACCTCGTAATTGCCGTTGAAGGGCCTCTCAGCCCATGCAAAGTAGACGAAGCCATCTTTTCCTTTGTGAAGGAAGATGTAGCCTGGCGTCGGCTCCGGGATGAGATCAATTCCCTCTTGCTTCATCTTACCGGCCTTGAATAAGATGAAGACTTTGAATTCACTGGGAAGTGGACCAAGGGCCCCCCACATGGGAAATCCAGCGGCCATCTTTGAATCTTCGGACAGGGTCAAGAAACAATCTGAGAGATGGCGGCAGACACTCAAGCGAACAGGGTGCTCTCACTGTGAGACGCACCCAACAAGCTCTATTTTTAAGCCCAGAATTAGCTAATTACTAGTGTACGTCCAGGAGGACGTGCAAAAGACCTGCGGATCTGAGCTTCGCTTCTTCAACAGTGACTTGTTTATAGCGAGTAACTTTGGCAACAATAATAATGGTACCGTATTCATACTATAGTAGCATATCCCACTTGCGTCACAATGACTGTCAACAATATTTTAAAAATGCAATTAGCAATTAAATGCTTGTGACGTTGGGGAGGTGTAGATGGCCGAAATGGTAACGTCTCGGCTTGCTGAGTGAAAGGCCTCAGGTTCGATCCCCGCCTGTGGGGAACTTTCCTTTCACCTGCGTCAGGGTCTCTGACCTGCACCAGGGAGGTGTCTGGCAACCTATAACCTCCTGGGGAACAGCACATGACCCCTTTACCGACATTGCACTTGCACCAATAATGTTCCCTCCCCAAAAATCCCTATATTCTTCCCTCATGTCCTTTCATCCTTGCACCGGAGTTAGAAGAAAAAAATCTCAGAAAATTGAAGGAAAAATGGTGGTATTCCACCCCCTATAAGGGCCTATGGCCCTATCACGGGGTAACGTAAAAAAATGCTTGTGACGTCACCGCTGAGTAGTATGGAAAATCGGAGTCCCACGCCAGATGATTTAACAAATATATTATAACATAATTTTCCGCCAAAAATAATAATAATAATGTATAATAACGAATTATAACATTATTCTCCCCCAAAAATTAATAATAATAATAATAATAATAATAATAATAATAATAATAATACAACAACAACATCACGACATTTCCCTATGAGGAGTAGTCAGCGATGAAGGGAGACGCAAGTTAACCCAACATATGAACTAATAAAACTCATGAGAATAAACCTAAAAACAACCCGTCCCACCCCCCACCCCTGCCCACCTCAGAAACAGACACTCAATATTAAATTTAAATATTACACTATGCAATACTGTACTTCATCAAACACAATAATAATAATAATAATAATAATAATAATAATAATAATAATAATAATAATAATAATAATAATGTTATAATTCGCTAAATCATCTGGCGTGGGACTCTGGTCTACTAGGGTATATCCGAAGTGGCATGGGACTCTGATTTCCATACTACTCAGCGGTGACGACACAAGCCTTTAATTGTTAATTGCATTTTTAAAATATGCAATTAACAATTATTAAATGAGGAATGGAGAATATTCTAGTCACTTGGAGGAATTTAACAGTTGCTGATTCCTCTTCCAGGGGGGTGGGGGCGGCGAGATACTTGATTTCTCAAAGTAGCTACTGCGCTGTATAGTGTAATATTTAAATTTATTATTGAATGTTTGTCGGGTTTGTTTGGGCAGGGGTGGGGGGGGGGGTTGTTTATAGGTTTATTTTTACAAGTTTTTAATTTAGTTCATATTTTGGGTTGGCTTGTGGCTCCCGTCATTGCTGACTACCCCTTGCAGGGGAATATCGTGATGGTGATGGTGATGATGATATCATTATTTTCACGATTTTTAACGTTAATTTCACGTAAAGATGTGTAACGACCATTATTCCGTTGAGACGATATTTTAACGTGAAATTGTCGTCAGAAGTTGTTAAAATCGTTAAAATATTGTAGGGGATTATCTGGCGTGGAACTCTGGTCTACTATATCCGAAGTGGCATGGGACTCCGATTTTCCATGCTACTCCGCTGTTTTTACGATTACCAGAAGACACAAAGTTCCAGGTGCCCAGACTAGTCCATTTATGTGAGGGGTCCTACCATCGTCTCGTCTGTATTGTCTTAAGGACCACACAAACATGTTGCAATCACATCTGCCATAATCACCTTAAAACATGGAGCCATAATTGTTTGAATTGGAGCTCTGGTGCCCCTCCTGCAGCAAGAAGAATGACTTGGAAACAGAGGGACATTGCACTGCAATCTGCAATAAAGTCACCACTCGCTAAGAGGAGTTTTGGGTGAGGATCCTCATTCATCTTTTGAAGCAGAAATATAAAAGTGTATAAGTTATACTACCTCAGGGAAGTGCAGATCAAAAACTTTGTATGAATTATAACCCTAGAACTCAAATAAAACGACACCAACACAATGAAAAACTACGTCAAATGAGCAAGATATGTTGTCAGTTAGTTTCCAGCAGGTGGCCCAAGTGTAATGATAAATAAATGTTTCAGTTTTAAAAACTGCTCCATACTTCTACTTACCTGGCCTATTAATTATTGTCTGCAGCAGATTGCTACTTTCAGCTTCACGCAGCAATCCCTGAAGGAAACAATGAAGGAGGGAATTGGGCGGAAAGTCCTTCGGAACAATGACGCCTGACTCCAATGAAAGAGTCAGTCTATTAATAGAGAAAAGCCAGATCAATCAGCTATTCTATACTTCTGTACATTAGTAAATACTGTTGTAGTACATATCCGGTGCACATGATAGCAGTATCAGAAACAAGACAACCAGTATATTGGGCATCCTGCAGACTCGTCAGGCTGATTTCGATAGCTGCCAATATGGTGTCAACATTCAAGTTTACCGTGCAGAAGGCTCCTCTTATTTGCTGCAAAGAGAGTAAGTTTTTCAGGCATATTATAAATAACAATAACTACCATCCTTGAATATCAAAATGCAGCATTCAAGTAACTAACTGCATACCGTTTTTCTGGGCAATAGGTATAGTGTACATTGCGTCATATTCATCATGGAGCTGAACGAATTGGTTGACGACGTGGCCAGAGCCGATGTCCAGTCCGTGATACAGAAGATCAGTGATCTTTCGGGCATCGGTTGGAATGAGGTATGGCCCGCCGGTACGTGGAGTCCCCTTCACGAAGCAGCAGCCGAAGGGAAGGTGGAGTGTGCGGAGGCTCTGCTTAGGTACGGAGCCAACGTCGACTGCTCCAACGCGTCTGGAGACACCCCTCTGCACCTGGCCGTGTCCAGAGGAGATCTGGACACGGTCAGACTGCTGCTCAGACACGGCGCAAACGTGGACGCGAAGAACAACACCGGAGACACACCGATCCTTGTGGCTGCACACGGCACAGAATTGGTCCACGAGGCCTGCATGGAGCTTCTCATGTCCAGGGACGCAGACGTGACCGAAGTAGGGAAAGGTGGCCTCACCTTGTTGCACAGCCCTATGTGTCTGTCCCAGACTGGTGTGATGAGACGCGTGCTGAATAAAGGAGGTCAACAAGTGGTCAACGCGCAGGGGAAAGACGGGGATTCACCGCTTCACGTGGCCACTGCCCACCCAGGGTCGGTCAGGCTTCTTCTGGAGGCAGGGGCTAATCCGGGTCTGGTGAACGGAGAGGGACGCAACCCTTTGCACGTGGCTGCCAGGTGGGGGCATCTAGAGACTCTCAGGGTCATCGGGGGTGCAGGGTGTGGACTGATGGGTGACGTCGACTTGGGAGGCAACACGGTGCTCCACCTGGCTGCCCAGTACGGGCACCACAAGGTGGTCAGAGAGCTGATCCAGTGGGGACTGGATGTGGACGGGAGGAATAATGAGGCCAACACCCCATTGCATCTGGCCGCCATCAACAACCAGCTGAAGGTTGCAAAGACTCTGGTGGCCTCCGGAGCCAACTATAGCGCCAGAAACGCTGCTGGGAAAAGACCTTTCTACCTGGCCATTGTCGAAGGTCACCTCAAGATGGCCGAGTGGCTGACCGATCCAACCGGAATCTCAACCAGAATGGTCACCAGCAACACAAGAGCATCCAACAGGCAACCATCGCTGCACCAGGCCATCAGAGAGGAGGACTGGATTTGGCTTCTGACTGCTCTGACAGACAGCGATGTCGACGTCAACCTCCAGGATGACGAGGGAAACACCTCCTTGCATGTCCTGGCCCAGGCCAGTCGCAGCACGACCATAATGGCCCACCTCCTGAAAAGAGGGGCCAGCCAGTACATCCCGAACAAGCAGGGCAACCTGCCCATGCACCTGGCCGCACTCAACGGACGAAGAGACGTCATGCATCTGTTGGCAAGAGACGACAAGGGTCACGTCCAGTTCAACTTCCGAAACAAGGACGGACTCACGCCGCTGCACTTTGCTATTGTGGGAACCACTGACAGACCAGATGAGTTCGACGGGAAGACCCTGGAGGTCATCTTGTCCTCGGAAAGGGTGCTGGTCAATGCAAAGTCATGGAAGGGCTCTACACCAATCAGTGTCGCGGCCTCCAGGAAGTGCAACGAGGCGGTCATCATGCTCTTTCAATACATGGATAGCAATGACGGATCAGCAAAGACTCAACTCTTCAAATCCCTGTATTGCGAAAGAGAGGACGCCTTTCTTGACCTTCTGCCAACTTACGACGACATAAATGACGACGATGGACGGTACACGCTTCTACAACTCTCCTGCGTCTTGGGACTGTCCTCCTGCGTCGAGTTATTGCTGCTTCAAGGTGCAGATCCCAACGTCGTTTGCGACAGTTGCCCGGTACCTCCTCTGTTTCTGGCAGCTTCGTGGGGTTACTTCAAAGTGATCGACGTCCTGCTGCGTCGGAAGAACATTCGGCTGCATGTCGACACCCACGACGGAGGCAACATCCTACACGTGTTATCCCAAGGCCTCTCCAGCAGACTCCAGGACTTCAGCCCCTTCGGTCAAGTCAATCTCAACCCGTGGAACCAGAACTACGACCAGTGCATTCAGACAGTCCTGAGCAAGATGAAGCGTCGGGGAGAGTACCCCTTCTTCATCAACGACAATAACTCCGACGGCCAGACCCCTCTGCATCTGGCTGCTAATCACAGGGCCAGAAGCACTGTCGTGAAAATGATGTCCTGCGGTGCTGACCCCTGGGCAGAGGACAGAGACGGACAGACTCCGATTGACGCCATGCACGAGGCCACATTGTCCGAATACCTGGACGGATGCGTGTATCAGGACGAGCAGGGCCAAAACGTGGTCGTCGATTTCGAGATGTTCAGACCTTCAGCAAGCACGGCCGAATATGTCAGACTGGAGTACTTTCTAAATTCGCAAACAAAGAGGAACTTATTGAAGCACCCGGTATTCGCCTCCTATCTACACTTCAAGTACAAGTGCATATCGATGTTCTGCTACTTAAATCTCGTATTCTACGGACTGTTTCTGGCGTCCTGGTCGTACACTCTTATTGTTGGCAATCATATGGCAAGCGTGAGTTTCTACCAACGTAGGAACGACACGACAACGATGAAGTATTACTATTACATTGTGGAAGTTTCGATGATCGTCGTAGCTCCGATCATGTTTATTACCTGGTTGGTTCTTCTTATCCGTGAATTGGCTCAGCTCCTTGGCTCCTTCACAACCTACATCTGCAGTTGGGAGAACTACATGGAGTTGGGAATTATACTTCTACTGCCGCTTGACGTCTTTTTAATCCGATACAACAGTGTCTCCAGCGTGGGAGACACAAACGTGTTGACAATCTTCATCTTCTTCGCGTGGCTGGAATTTGTGCTCCTGATTGGCCGCCTTCCCGTGCTGGCAAAGTATATAGCCATGTTCTCCACAGTCCTTCGCAACTACCTGCACATCTTCTTCATCTTCATCTATGTCCTGATAGGATTCGTCATCACCTTCTACCTCTCTTTTCACTTTTGCGACTACGACTACGATGACGACGACAACAACGTAATAATGGTGTGTAGCAAAGGTATGTTCAACAGTCCCCAGACCGTGGCTCTCAAGATGCTCTCGATGATGCTTGGTGAGCTCAACTTCGACGATTTGGACTTCAAGAGCCTTCCATTCACTGCCAACCTTTTTTTCTTCATCTTCCTCTTCTTCATTGTGTTGGTCTTCATGAACCTTCTGAATGCTTTGGCGGTCAGTGACACTCAGGCCATATACGACGAAGCTGAATTGTATAGTCACATTTCTCTGGTCAAAATGGTCTGTTACATTGAGGCGTTTTTCTTTGGGAAGAAAAAAACGACAATGAGGGGAAAAATTAGCCGACTTCTTAGGTAACATTTACCAAAATATAAGCTACTGTACTGGTAATTAATTCATTTTTCTGACCTTTCAGGTGTACGAGGGTGTCGAACCTCCTGAGCCGCTATTGTTGCTGTATTGTGGTGCACAAGAAGTTGTGGAGCTTCATCCGAGACAAGACACTTCTTTTTCCTAAGATTCCGAAGGGTCAGATTATTGTTGATCTTCGAACTGGACTGGTGGTCAATCGAAAAGGTTGGAAGCTGCCAAAGGACATCGTTTGTTCTCTCAGCACCATGGTGGACAGTAAAAGTGACACGGGCAAAGGTCATTCCACTGATGACAGTTTGCAAATTAGTCATAGCACATGTCAAGATAACTTGGCCAAGGTTGAAAACCTGCGACTCTGTCTGGAACTCTCTGAAAAAAATCGGCTGGAAAAACAGAATGAGCAAGACATGCAAATGAAAGAAATCAGACAGCGATTGGATTTGATTGCGAATCATATTTTGGGCCGTGAGGTCACAGAATTATAAAGTTTTGTACAGTATAACATAAATCATCTTAACACAAATGGTACTGTCAACAGAGTGGTTGAATAAGAAAACTGTATTCAATATTACTGTATTATTAGGAAAGAGTAACCCTTACTGGAGTGCGGGAGGCGGGAGGGTGAGTGGTGGCTGGGGGCAGCTTGGCTATGTCGCAAAGGCAAGGATGCAAAGATTGATTTTTTTGATTTTGGAAGGGGTATGCTGTACCAACCTGACCTAACCAAACCTAACCTTCCTTCCTTGCGGATACAGACCTATCTTTGCGACACAGCCCGCTGCCCCCACCGACTACTACCCTCCCGCCTCCCGCACGCCAGTAAGGTCAAGTCCATCCTATTATATCACTACTGCTGCTTATTACACATATAAAGCAGAAAGTTTGTTGGTATACGTACTTATTGTATATGTTTGTATGTCCCACCTGCTTAATCCACTTCCGGGCTACTGATAGTGCTGAAACTTGGCACATAGACGTCATACGTGTAGATGATTTCGGTAAAAGTGCGAAACCCGCACTTTTTGATCTGTCAAGCACTAACAAGCATGTTGAATGTGATCATAGTCCAGTTCTGCTGCCTTATGGTGCTGGACTGCAAACTCGGGAGCCGTTATGCATAACCTTATGGAGTTTTGATTGCACCTTAATACCGCGACTCACTGCACTGCACGCACACATGCATAAACTTGCACAAGACACGTTTTATTCGCTGCTTCCATTGCTAAACCAACTTTTTGGTCCAGACTGGGAATGCTCTTAAGACCTGCAGATGTAAACCTCTTGCCCCGTTATTTTATACTCTTAAAAAATGATATTGCTGCGAACCTGGGTAACGCTACCGAAATTCTAGGGGCTGATATCTGTCACTCGTGATCAGTAGTGAGTTCTAGATGGTTCAGGAACATAAACTCAGTGTGAAGACAACCCAGTTTTATTCAAAGAGCATAACTGAATGTCAACCATTAGCATATCATCACTCTTACAGATTCGATAACAACAGCTTCAGCAGATGACGTGTCTTCGAAGATCCTCATGCAGTGGCTTCCCATCCCAACATAGCACCGCTTTACATATTGTTCGAGGTGGTCATTCCCTCCCTATACCAATCATAACGTGAATTCAATGTAGTGCAGATATCAACATAACGCACTCTACCGCCTGATCTAAACATGTTTCTGGTACTTGCGGTGCCACTACACTGCATTGATGTCAATGATGTGATGTTGAAAGCAATGGTAGACATTAGCACCCTTTTCTTTAAGGAAAGGTACTGAACATGGCTGTAAAAAGACCGAAACTCATCCACTGATTTCATACCAAGCATTCCTCTCGCATTCCTTATTTTCAATACCAATCGCCAGCTTCGAGTACCATACCTTTTTTTTAAACCATAGGTTACACTGTAGGCTACATGGAGTGATGGTTTCCATTATCATCACATTACGATTACATCATAATTATCACATCAGCAACAAACATACGTATTTTAGTAACAATATTCTTAAAGCTGATCACTGTCGCCATATTAGGCCTACTACAAACATTGAAACCTGTAGCCTATACTGTATAGCGACCCTGGATATAGAGGAAACTTGCCTGTTGCAGAAAAGTTTTGCTGTCCTTGCTGCGAAATATTATTTTCAATGTGTTCTGTCAAATAAAGTGAAACTTTACTCACTTTTCATTGACTTTACTTGTATCTATGAATAAGGAACGAGTGGGCATGTCAGTTTGGCCCCAATATTATTATGACTTGTATAACTTACTGGTATATGCATAATTATTTTAAAAACATGTTACTTGTACATTTATGTCAAGTTGCGTCAAATAGAGACAGGGAATGACAGAAGGTGTTTGGAAGTGGAGAAGAATGGCCACCACAACCGTAAGTGAGCTGTGCTCCTCTTTGGGACATAGGAAGCCGAACCAGTATGAACATTGTTGGAATATACGTCGATGTTACTAGAGCCATGAATACCATCGCAGTTACTGTTGTAACCATCATCTATGTCGATAAAATACATGGAATTATTATTTAGCCTACTTGTAATTTATTACACTAGAGAATCATTATTTTATTGATGACAAATCGTTGTCTTACCAAAGTGGCCTATGGCGGGAATTATCAGCTCTTTCTTCAAGTTGATAATTTTCTCCAGCTACAATGAAACCAACGCCAATGTTATATTATATATTAACGCTGACAAGACAATCATTATTAACAGTCAGCACTGTTAATTGCTTTAATAATAATAATGATGATGATGATGATGATGATGATGATGATGATGATGATGATAAAAGAACACATTTTAGTTTAAAAGTTCACCCACTGAACTGTTACTCTCTAAAAAAATAAGAGTTAAATTAACTCTTATTGAGTATTTTTAACTCTATTTTTTTAGAGAGTAGGCTACATCAGAGAAAGAGGTAAAGGAAAATGATCGCCTTCTTTGATTCGCAATTAAACAATATAAATCACAGTTTAAAATCATTAAAATAGACGTACGTACAAAGTGTTATTTGCGTTAACGTAATGTAATAATATAATTTTTGGGAGCAAAATAACATTACCACTTACCAGAGTGTGAAGTAAAGGGGCTGACAAAGTCGTTCCTACGACAAACAATATTATCACTGGATACTTCATATTGACTTGATCACTGGTTATGGAACGGTCAGAGAGTGACAGAATTAGATGGCAAGCTAGGCTGATTCTGCTGCGTATAGGTTCATCCAGTAAAACGAAACAATGCATACTGACTGCTTAAAGTTGCAGCTTATACTGTACCGTCCTCTCATTACTGTATAACTGGCACATTGCTCCATATGCCTCCTGCCATGCTACCACACTTCAGAAATCCCTGTCGTATTGTAGCAGATACAATATACTATGAACACAAGTGCTTGTAGGCTTTATCATGGTAATTAACCTTTAATACACACCCGTCTTCACCAGCGATATACCTTTCACTCACNCCCCCCCCCCCCCAGCCAGCCCCCAGCTCCAAAATTGGTCAATGAAGACGGGTTTATCCGTTCCACTGGTATTCTCGGTGCTGCAATTGTTTCCCTATGATAGACTTTCATGTTGTACAGTACAGTATATAATTATGTCCCTGCGCAGTGTGAGGTTATTTGTTTCGCAAACAGGTGGTGTTACACCGACCTAAATGCATGCAAAACCTTTACTACGATGACAATTCGCCGCCACTTTGCAATGGGCCTACATGATAGACAATGAACTATTAGTCATGTAACTGACGCACACATTCATTCACTCCGTCACGCAACCAGCGAGGACGAAGGAACCGGAAGCCCTGGGAAATTCCAGAAATCTAAGCCTTCCCTTTCACTCCGCGGCGCGGCTGAGAATTTTTGCAATATATAGAACTATAGTAATGAAAATACGTCATTTTTTGTGGGTTTCAGGAAATCCTGAAACCCAATAAACGTGTTAGGATGGTGCGGATTGGTTGAAGTCTACGCGGTGACCACATCTGCGTTCAGTTTGGACAACTTTGGTCGACCCCCCAAAAAAATTGATGGGCTCGGGGCTGCTTCAGGTGTTTGAAGATGCCATGACTGAACGATATGTAAGTAGCCTATACTGCTTTATTTTCCACATTGCCAATAATTAAGCTCCATTTTAATGTCATATGCTCTCAATATTATTCTAATGATCGGGTGATTAAAAGTGGGGGGTCATTGGTCGAATTGAGTTATTTCCTGAAAGGCTTCGAGTTCTGGCTGGGGAGCTTATGGGAAAAAAACACGTCATTGCAATAAGCGTATCTACACTGTGGCCATGCCTTACGAAGGTACTGTACGTTGACTATAATTTATTATGTTCAGTGCATACCGGTAAGGTATGATGACTGCCTAACAGATAAAACACCTGTCGTATTGCTGGAGGAAAACAGGTGTTAATTTTTCTCCGTCTCATGGTCATGGGCCGTGAAAAATAGACGCACATGAAACTATAATATTATGCTGTGCGATAATTTTTTAAATCCGTTTCTTGCTTATTAGGTCGAGACGACATGACGTACGCCATTTATGTCAAATGGAGACGAGGCAAACATGAAGCACCGAAACAGCTGATATTGCCATGGCCAAGTTTCTAAAGGTGCTTTTGGAGACATACGTATATGGGGGTAAGAGGATTCACCCAAAAATACGACAAACACAATAAATAATATTTTCCTTCGATATTTTATTACTTTTTTTCTCAGCGATAAATGGGCGTCACTGGTTTAAAAAAAAGATGAAGTGCCCACATAAATTCTAGAGCTTCAGCCCAGTGTAGGACCATCGGACTTTCCTGAGGAACCCTGAGGGTTATTCTCACTGATTCCATCGTCCCTTTTTCCCTTCTTCTCCCTAGCGGAGTTCAGACGCCTCCGGGTTTCTTCAAGTACTTTCGATCGGTCGATAGCCAGAGGGGCGCGAACCATGGACTGCTGATTGCAGCCAAGTTGACCGATCCCTGTCCCTTTTTTCTCGGATTTCTGCACCTCGGTCCTGCCTTGGTTGCTCCTTCCGCCATGCCTCCCCTTATCTGTATCGGTAGCAGCTGGTGGAACAACTGACCCTTGGGGCGTGCTGGTGCCTTGGCCTCTGCCTCTTCGAACGGAAGGCGAAAGAGCGCTCATGATCTCGTCAAATGTAAGTATAGCTTCGCTTCCACGCCTTCGATGTCTATCGCACCCTATTAGATGTTTCCCCTTCCACTGTAGTGCCCGGGATTCATCGGCAGCCAGAGTGGTAAGTGCCCTCTCCGCATACGCTTGCATAGAATTAAGTTGTCTGCTCGCTCGTTGTTCCGCGGACAAATCTCGTTGCAACCTTACGCCAAGTCCGCTCTTAGCTGTGGTGGCGGCAGATGGAGGAACAACAGACGCTCGGGCGTTTCCTTGGGTCTTCAGGGTGCCCAGACCTTTGTCTTTTCGATCAGAAGCTGTGGTTAGGGAAAGAGAGTTCATCGGCATGTCGTTGCTAGGTCCCTGTGGGCAGATGTGAGCAGATGGAGGAACAACAGACGCTTGGGCGTGTCCTTGGGCCTTCAGGGTGCCCAGACCTTTGCCTTTTCGATCAGAAGCAGTGGTTCGGGAAAAAGGGTTCATCGACATGTCGTTGCCATATCCCTGAGAATTCTTATCAAATCTGTCGGAAACCCATTTCTCCAAACCACATGCATCCCGACCATTCCTTCTCATCCACTCCTTTTTTCCATTATCCGCTTCTATCGCGGAGCACAGACTATTTACAGCCTTGAACTGCTGGCCAAGAACCTTCTTGTCCTCTGCCATTTTTTTAAGAAATCTCTCGTTCATAATCCGGCCTTCTTCAATCTCGATGTCAAATCCGCTCTTAGCTTTGGTGGCGGCGGCAGCTGCTTTGGACCTCCGTTTCTCTTCTGCTGCCCAGGCCGCGGCGGCAGCTGCTTGGGACCTCCGTCTTTCTTCTGCTGCCCAGACCACGGCGGCAGCTGCTTGGGGCTCCCGTCTCTCTTCTACTGCCCAGCGTCGTCCTTGGGCCAGACGAGCCGAAGTCATCCTCTGATGTTCCAGTGCAAGCTGTCTGATTCTTACGCGTTCTTCCTCGGACATAGGGACATCGGTAGGGGCTTGGTTCCGCCTTCCGTCATGTCCGCCCTTAGCCGTGTCAGAAGCTTGAGGCCTCTGGGTGCATTTGCGTCTTAGGAGAGAAGTCTTAGTCGAACGAACGGCAGTGAACATGGCGCCGGTGGGTACGATGGCATCTTTAGGACTTCCGGAGGTTCCACCTTGCTCGACATCCGGACCCCTTCTCCTCCATTCTTCTGCTTCCAGGGCTCGTCCGTGGGCCAAGGCTGCAAGGAACTGCTTCTGACGCTTCTTGCCAAGCAACTTTTGCAGGCCTTTCGTGGTGGTCTTTATCAATATCACTTCTCGGTCCCTCTCCCCGCCCTCTTCTGCGCCGGTGACAGCTGGGGACCTCCGGGTGACCTTATTTTTGCCTCCTGAGACAGAAACATCAGCCGATGCGCCAGTCCTGGGTCCACGACGGTCATTCCCTTTTGCGCCACATAACTGTAAATGAGCCTTATCATTAACACGTACGGTATATACTAGAACTAGACAAATACGGATTGTTATACAAGACGGTGTATTGTCCCATTCCCCAGTCCAAGAGAGGGAATGGGGGAGGAGGGGAAGTATAGTTGTGCATTGATATTATTTTGATTACTCCAACTACCAATTTAACGGCAAGTTACAATCATGCTATGTCCACGAGGTTCCAATTTTGCCTTCCAATATGTTCTTTTTATTTGGCCCATTTATAGCATCTACTCGTCCCCTTGCACATTAGGGAATTTGATTGTACTGTATACATCGTCGTATACAGTGACTTTAAACTCGGTTGGCGATTTTTTTGTTCTTAAAGGACTTACACATTGCCGTATTTAAATCAACTCAAACAGTCATTTAATTTCATGTGACCTATTTGAAAATTTGACACGAACATTAGGTCTGGTTGAAATAAGGCATATACCCGCTAATCGGAGCGTGGACAAGCAGACTGTTGCCATATCCACGGTGCTGGTAGTGTACGAAAAGGGGGGCAGCACACGCTCTCGAGGGGGTGGCTGGAATGTTGGAAAAGTCCTTAAATTGTCTCTTACACGCTCCAATATAATCGCTAACGAATATACAGACACTTAGATTATTTGAAGCCGTTGCGTTGTATATGCTGGGTTTGTTCTAAATCATTCAGACAAACTTGTAAGGTGAACTAGGGTATCGTCTCCGCATCATTTCATGTGCAGCACCAGTTGTCGTATGCTGGTTGTCACAGGATCTTGACTGCGACAATGCATTAATCGGAGAGTTCCTTACAAATTACAATTATACATCATTTCCTATATCGTCGATGTAGACTGTCACATTTTTAACGTCCTCGGCGAGTCCATTGAGACCTGCGACCTAACGACATAGTACTGTACGAGTAATACACTATAAACCTGTATGGAGATAAAAGCTAGATATTGAGTGATCCTGCCCGTGGGCCCGGGCGCTTCAAATAATTGGCTCCATGTAGTACATAATGGTTCAATAAAGGTTCCGTGTGATATACTCCCACCGGGGGTGAAAGCACTTACCCAGGATTATTATTATTATTATTATTATTATTATTATTATATTGAGTGATAAAGGCAAGGTCCTGAGGAAGGACACGTGACTGATAGGATAATTTATGCCACAGGCGGTAAAAGACGAATGACACCCCCCCTCCCCCCACACACACAGGCGCGCATCCCTATCCTTGTGAGGTTTTTCCAAAATCTAAAACTAACCTAACCTAACCTAACCTACAAAAAACACACCAAATTTTGGGGAAAGATATTTTTACTGTCTTTATGAGGTATTTGTCGATTTTTCCCTATCCTTGTGAGGCGAGTGTTCACTATGAGGTACAGGAAAACTACCTCGTAATGACAAAATTCCTCACAAGGATAGGAAAACGCGCAAACACACTCCTCACAAGGATGGCAATGCGCGTCCACACACACAGCTTTGTCTTCCGTGGGGACGTGAAAATTCCACTTTTCGAAGCTAGTGTAAACTAACCTAACCTAACCTACCCTACCCTACCCTACCTAATACCTACCCTACCCTAACTAACGTAGGCTGAGAAAAATGGACTTTTGTGAAACCCTACAAATGAAAATAGTGGGGACATGTCCCCACTAATTTGGGCATGTCCCCACTGTAATAGTACTATCACGTTCAAAAAGATTGTCGTCACTGTTTATTTTCTTATGTGTTTATGTGTTGGCTATCCTTGCGCTGCCAGGTAACCGCGGTTGTTTATTTGGCGGTATTCCGGAATCCACAGCACTGTGATCACGGGTCACGGTCGCGGTCCCACGGCCCCAGG
>JYFJ02007512.1:0-15449 GCA_000934665.2 Catajapyx aquilonaris
AATACCGGTCCCTGAGCGGTTGGCACCCTGTATATCGTGCCTCTGCACGGGTTCCGACCGTGGCAACATTTCTTAAAATGAAGGGGAGGGTCCATATAGTCATTCAGCAAAGCGGCATGCTTTAATACCAAAATGCAAGGTGAAGTCGCTTAACCTCCGGACTAAGAGTGGTGCAGCTTTTAATAGCATTCGAGATTTTAAGTGGACATTATGCAGCTTGATGAAACGAAACATAAAATTGCCAGAAACACCCCCAAAAACCCCAAAAAAAAACCATGTGGGTTGGGTTTAAAAATAAATAAAAAATGTTTTTTCCAATCCTGATAGCAACAGCTTTCAGGATAAATCCTAACACCAGCTCCCTTCAATGTTGCAAGTTGCTTTGATAGAGGTGTCTAAGTCGAGCTTACACACAGCAAGCTATGCTACAAGTATCTACACATAATGCCGCACCTTCTTAAACACTTAACTAGTGACCTGGAAAATCCTAACACTCACAGTGACCTGGGGTCTTTTAAGACCCCAGGGGATTTTTTAAATATAAATTGCCTTTAATGATAAATATTTGCTTTTTAATTATTTTACACAACACCTGCAACTGTTTTCTACAATTTAGTTTAATTTTCAACGGTAGAACGGAATTTAAAAAATCATATACCTAACAATGCAATATTTTCAGAATTTATGACGAATCTAGATTTTCTAAGTCCTGAAATATTTCACAACTGGTGACCTGGGATCTTTTAAGACCCCAGCTATTTTCCAGCCCTAATTTTTCCAATCACACCTGTAATCTATATACGTATATATGATTCTCTGTCTGTCTGTCCACCTCGGATATAGTAGACACCTCGGATATAATAATAATAATAATAATAATAATAATAATAATAATAATAATAATAATAATAATAATAATAATAATAATAATTCATACCCCGTTATCAGCCTATCGGCTCTTTAGGGGGGAAGTTTTTGTTTTGCCTGGAACTCTTTGCTTTCATTTTACTGCGCTTTTTTGGGGATAGGATAGGGACGGAAGGAAGCGGCTGTGGCCTATTAATTACGGAAGCAACTCCGGAATTTTCCTGGAAGGACTGTGGGAAACCACAGAAAACCACGGTCAGAGTTGCCGGCCCCGGGATTCGAACCCAGGACCTCCCGATTAGCAGTCGGACGCCTTATCCACTATGCCAACCTGCTTCGGTAAGACACCTCGGATATAGTAGACACCTCGGACATAATAGACTCGGATATAGTAGACACATCATTGGCCACACGTCCCCTGGCAGGCCCCTGACTTCCGCAATTCTTGCTCACACCAATGTGTGCAATGTCTACTACAGCCGAGGTGGCGTGTGACCAATGTGTCTACTATATCCGAGGTGTCTACTATATCCGAGTCTATTATATCCGATGTGTCTGCTATATCCGAGGTGGACAGGCAGACAGAGAAAGGTTTTTATATATATATATATAGATGTATTGATACCTTTTTTGTGTTTTCAGTTAGACAGTGTCCTTCACGAAAATTCTCCGGATCATATTTTTCTAATTCCTGAAATGTTACTCAACTGGTGGGTAATTAATTGATTTTAGCGGTTTTGTGTGTCTAATTTTAATTTTTAAAAATCGAATATACGTTGAGAAAGGTTCAACTGAAAACGAAAAAAAATATTTTCCTTGATATTAAAATTAAACATTTTATAACAAAAAAATTGCACCTGGGGTCTTAAAAGATCCCAGGTCACCAGTTAAGGGTTAACAGCAATGAACTTCAGTGTGTAGCTACACATTAACTTTTCAAATGCCCAGTTTTATGACATGGGGTCCTAGCCTTCACTTTGGAAACTACATCATAAATTCGGCCATATGTTTAGGATTTTTTTTGCGTATTCCGTTTTAAGAAATCAGTTTCAGTTCCGGAGATATGAGCGTTTTTTCGGTAGGATATGGTGACGTCACTGTATCCTAGCGAAATGTTGACGTCACGCAAAGTCAAATGAAGGCATGAATGATGTTATAGAACGCGCCCCGGCATGGTCGTAAAATGCTTCATTGTTGTAAACAACTGTATTACTCCTGGTGCCTGCGGTGCCAATGCAGTTCGGAGGGTGGGCAGATGGCCCAGGGGCGAACCCACCCCACTGTGTGCTGGAGGGAGTGAAGAAGCGTGAGCAAGATAGCAGCCGGGGCGCGTTTTTACTCTAAGCCGCTCAACGTGCTTCAGGTATATTATTCAACGGCAGTGATGCCAGCAGATCGGAACGTTCAGTCTCCCGAATTTGGTACATAAAGGCCCCCTTTCTCCACCTCCATGACCTACAGCCACCTTGCGAATGTTATCAGTCGTGTCCAGGGTAAATTCAAAATCAAATTCCTCATCTCTCGCAGTCAACCAGGCAATTTAGTGTACCCTTCGATTGGCACCATTCGGCTCAGAGGCCACGCCCCATTTTCCCCTCCAATTTTGAAGGCACTTTCAAATATTCCGTTATTTATCCATTTTGATGCAATAGAGTGATGGAATGTGTGTTGACAGGCATGGGCTAGCTATTTATGAACAAAAATCCCAAATCCCAGACCAAGGCTAGGACTCCATTATGTTTAACTTCATTCAAAATGCTGGATTCACCCTGAAAGTATGTATTCCGGGGTTGTTTATAGTGTGAATCACCACAATTTTTTTAGTGGAAGTTGTTCCTACTGATGTAAGATGAAAAGTGAAACTCAGTTTTGCCCAATCTATTCTGGTAATGCTGAAATCTGCATTTGAAATTCAGAATTTTCAATTTTCCCATATTTAAAATCACCACAAGAGATGCTAGTAAAAATAGTTCATGAAATTTTTTCTAGCAATGTTAAATAACGCCCAAACTTTCGAGTTGCAGAATGTTCACGAAAGTAAATATTTTTTTCAGTTGGCCCAGATTTGCTGAGCATCCCCTATAGGAGACACCTCAACAATTACAAAGTCAGACTTTATGAAATTGTAATCACTGTTAGATGTTTAGTTATGTGTTAGTTTTTCTTATTGGTTCATAAAAAGTCATTTAAAAAATTAAACAATATAATTCAGGCATATCAGCATTAATGAAATTAATTATACAAAACTGGTGACATACATTATTGTGCCTTCAAATGGGTAATACAATAGGAAATCACGATTTAGCCATATTACTGTAATTACTAGGACATCGATTACAACTGACGATTTGAAAACCAACCTTCATCCTTGTCATAAAAATAAAAATAAAAAATTTCTATGGTTACTGATGGCTCCTGTGGTGATTATAGATTGGACCAAATTCCAAAATAACAAATTTCAAATGAGGATTTTTGCAATACCAGAATAAGTATGATAAAACTTAGCTTCACTTTTCTATCTTACATTATGTGGATCGAGTTTCGATGGGTTCTCTCCGTGTTCGCGTGGGTTTTCTTGGAGTTCTCCCGTTTCCTCCCGCAATCAAAATCCATCACAGCGCAAGCAATGATTCAAGTCGGTCATCAAAAGATGATCCCCTAAGAGGCCCAAGGGGCCTATCACGGGGTATCCATTATTATTATTATTATTATTATTATTATTATTATTATTATTATTATTATTATTATTATTAATGAAACACAACAAGAAAATATAAAAGTGCAAAATAATGTACAATATGGGTTTTCTAAGAAATAGAGAAGTACAGGTAGTCCCCAGTTTACGAACGACCCGACATATGTCGATCCGTACTTACGAATGGGCTCCCATAATGATAATTTATAATTATTCCTCCACTTTCAATTACTTCTGTGCAGGTTTACCGACACCAAGTTCAACATAAAGATTGTATAATAAATAATTGGGAAACTACATTCTTCTGCATGTGTAAGCAAACACACATGACGTAACCAGTTCATTGGAGCAGCATCTTTACGCTGTATACAGGGTGAAGGGAAACTCGGGGACAATTGCCAGGTAGACTGATAGTACTCGTAAAATGAATATAGGGATATGCAATTAGTTTTGGGCACCGTTGCATAGTTAATGCATACGGCGCCGTCAAAGTTTCATGATGTGACATCCATTCCACCACCTTCACAGAAGCAAACGCCATTCAAGAGCCTCCGAACAATCCAGCCTTTGGTCCGTAACACATCGGCCACGTGCAATAGGTAATCACATCCCGTCAGAGTAAGAATCCGGGTACAACACCCATGCACTTTGTCGTTTTTACCTCATATTTTACCATTTGGCCCTCTACACTTCAGAGGCGCCGTACGCAATGGCGCCCAAAACTACGTCCACGACCCTATATTAGTTTTGCGAGTACTATCAGGCTACCTGGCGATTGTCCGCGAGTTTCCCTTCACCCTGTATATGTTCTCTTCCTCAGGGATCCAAGTTACGTATAATTCCGACTTACGGACATTTCAGGAACCTAACCCCATCCGTAGACTGGGGACTACCTGTATTTCTCTTATACATACACACTCGACTGTTTAAAATTTAACTGAGGCAATACAAAAATGCTTAGAAGTTCTACAATACAGTATTTGATGAGAAAGCATTGATTTATTGGTAGAGGGGGTGGTCGGATAAACCAAGGAGTCTGATAATAGGGGTTCTACTGTATGTATAATTTTAAAATTAGATTGTACCATAGGTATGTATGTTTTAAAATGTATATTATAGAGTAGCTGTTCCCAAACTTTTCTGAACGACGACCCACCTAACTTGGGGGAGGGGAGGGAGTATGTATGACTCTTATTATCATCATTATTCGGCCTACTACTTTTTAAAATATACAGCGTGTTTCAACTTTTCTTGTCCGAACAGTTATCGGAAAATTGCACGTATCTGCTACTTTGTAAGCAGTGACTTGCAAGTTGCAAACGGTGATTTTTCGGTGGAAAGGGGATTATTCCCTGCGAATCGTAGGTTGAAGTGGCATACGTGCTGCCCGCTGAAAATTGAGGGTCAAGCCTGGAAAAATGAGGGTCACACATGCCATGGGATGTGTGACCCTCCTTTTCCCCATTCCTCCGACAAATCACCGGTTTCAAGTCACTGCTTACAAAGTAGCAGCTACGTGTAATTTTCCAATAACTGTTCGGACAAAAAAGTTGAAACACCCTGTATAAATGGAATATAATTTCGAGTCAATCATGCCTGTCCCTAGAACGTAGCATATGCCATATGGTGCTCATTTCAGGTCTTCATACTTTTAATATAATGCAAAATTTTCAAATTTCAAAAACTTCCACGCCCCACCAGAAATTGTCTCGCACCCCACACTTTGGGAACCGCTGTTATAGAGGGCTCTGTATTATATGTGGTTTCACGTATCCACGAAGAGGTTTGAACCTATACCTTGCAGATACGGGAGGAAAGTGTAAGTCATTTATTTTTCAGTACGGCACATTATGTTCATGTACACCTAATTTTTTACAGCTTGTTTAAGCAATTTTTATGTTAATGAAAATTAGTGCTTGCCATAGGTATGGCTTTAAGGGGGGATAAAGAGAATCTGTACCCTCTATCAGCCTAAAACATAACCCTTGTTCCCCACTTTCCTTCCCTCCCAGTCTTCCCCCTGCCTCCCCCAAATGTTACAATTTTTGTGTGGAAAACCTCCTAACCTTTAAAAGACCTTTGTATACAATGGTCTGGAGGTGGTGTGTGGGTTTATGGCACATAATTTATGGCACATGGGATGAATTAGGAGGGTCAAGAACTGTGGCCAACTGCAATTAGTTCTCAAAAGGGGTGATGCCAGCTTACAAATTCAGTCATATATTGACAAAATAATTATTTTCCGAAAACACATCGCTAAACATAAAAATCGACTTCATTGGACAGAACCACCTATTTTTTGCCCCTTTTTTGGTGCGTGTTACGACATTACTTAAAATATCGCAACAGTTTAACCCTTTCATTCCCACCGTTGCCATATGGCAACAATTAATCTGGCGGCAAAGCGTTCGCATGCAGAAGGCAAACTTTGTGGGTCAAACTTCTTGTACCATCTAGTGGATGGTGACTCAGCACCCACAAAGTCGGATAGTTATATTTTGCTCGCGCCCTTGAAAGGTAAACAACCCCCCACCCGGCCGCGTAATTACAGGGTGTCCCATAAGTCTGGACTCTTAGGAATTTCTCATAGTGCAGTGTTTTAGTATTATTTTGCAACCATCATAACAATTTTATAGTGATTTTAAAAATTAAAATTAATTTAATTGCATTTAAAGTTAATTGCATTTAAATTTTTTTTCTGGAACACCCAGTAGGGGAATGTTTTCGGCATTTTTACATTCCAAAGGACCACCACGAGTAAAAATGATAAATAATGAAGAATATTGTTTTTCATTATATCACTCCTACTACAAATTTTTTTCAAAAAGAGAAGAAACGGCCCAAAAAATTCAGGAATGAAAGGGTTAAATTACTTCCGCATTCAACTGATTTAAAAATACCGGTACTATATTAATAATATGGACAATGTACTACAAACGTGTCAGAGAGGGGTCAGTTACACTTACACAGAAAAAATTACGCTTCTGCCATTGTTAGTTAGCGAGAATTTTACTTCAAAATTCTCGTCATCCTCCCCTTAACTTGTTACCACTTTTTTTCCTAGAAAACATGCAGTTCTGACAATAGGATTACAAAGGCGATTCAAATGAAACTGAGCCAAGGTGATTATGTTGGAAAGCATTACTTTTATATCAACAAAAGTCAACACCAGTTTTGTGTCACATGTTCCACTGACGAACAAGTCTATTGATTCCATGCTCATAGAAGTCTCCTGGTTGCTGCACCTGAATTAATCTAACTGCCTCTTGGATGTCAGCCTCCAGCTTTTTTGACCATGCAGTTCCATTACTGATCAAATATTCTGAACACTGGAGACTGTCAATGTTGCCTGCTATTATGCCACATTGCAATGCTTGCACCAGGAATTCAACAACAAGCACCATGGCTTATGGGTAGGTAGATTCTGAGACAGTGGAGCCGTCTAGCGGCCAGAAAGTGCAGTTTTCACATGAAAGAAGGGCGACTCGTGCTTGGCTCACACAGCGGGGTCGGAAGTCACAATAATATTTCACTTCTGGCAGAGAAGATGCCATTTACAGTGCTGATACTACATCCCTTCCTGAACGTAAATAGCCCCAGACCACAAGTTATAAGGCTCTAATTAGCCCGTAATTACATCAAAATGGTGGTATTCAGGAAGTATATATTGCGGAATTCCACTCTTATTTACAGCTATTTATCATGTATGACATGTTATTTTCACACACGTTGGAGTGTAAAACTCCATCGAAATATTAAATAATTTTAAAGGGCCATTTTATCATTATAACATTAAATAAGGCCGCCAAAAGTCGGAAAATAAACTTTTCAGCTACATGGTCATGTTTGGTATGAAATCATGTGTTTTTGAGGGCGCAGAATTCAGTGGTGTCACCGAAAATAGTACCAGACAATTCCAGAAGTAATACAGTGAAACCTGTCTATAACGGACCCTGCTTATAGCGGAAACCTGTCCATCATGGAAAAATTTTATGGTCTCGATTCTGCTATACACAGGTTTCATTGTAATCAACTCATTGAAAAGATGTACCTATGTTTTCAATTTACACAGACCGTCAGACACTAGGAAGTGGAATTAATTATACAGCTAATGTAGGGAGGCGAAGTGGCGCTGCGGTAACGTATGCACCCACGGATGTTAAGGTCCCGGGTTCGATCCCAGCCCGGGGACACCCCCTTCATCTCGTGCAGAGTTGGGTCGTCTCTGGCTTCGTCTCGGGTGGAATTTCCGACAGACTAATCCACCCGGGGGAGTTCACAAAATGTACCACTATTGAGACATTGCACTTGTACTTTGCACATCCCCTCCTGTCATCCCCTATCGCTCGCGGTACCCGGGCGTTACGGAAAAGGACCAAAAATGTAGCTGTACACCTAAAAGCAAATAAAGGTACCGTGCTAGATGCCCATCAATGGGCGATGCACTAACCCCTATTATTATTATTATTATTATTATTATTATTATGCAGCTAATGTGCATTTTAGAAAGATAAGATGTGTTTAGTTTAAAAAAAATTAGTCCGAGCATCTGGGTAACGCAATCAGAACCATTCGTAAACATCATTTCTTGAATATCGACCTTCACATGAGCGTAACAGGGTACATTGAAATAAGTTTTTCGCGAATTTACATAAAGAGCACCGTTTCTTGCAGGGTCCACTACTTGCGATCAGCTCTTCCGAGATTTTCGCGACATCTGCAATGGTTGACCCTGGTTTACCACAGCCGCAAATAGATTTTTTCCATCCCAAGTATATCTGGTGGTGGCTGTGTGTGGCTATGTATAGCAGAATCGAGACCCTAAAAATTTTCCGTAATGAACAAGTTTCCGCTATAAGCAGGGTCCGTTATAGAGAGGTTTCACTGTATTACTTCTGGGATTGTCTGGTACTATTTTCGGTAGCACCACTGAATTCTGCACCCTCAAAAACGTATGATTTCATACCAAACATGACCATGTAGGCATGTAGCCGAAAAGTTTATTTTCCGACTTTTGGCGGCCTTATTTAATGCGATTTAATGTTATAATGATTAAATGGCCCTTTAAAATTATTTAATATTTCGATGGAGTTTTACACTCCAACTTGTGTGAAAATAACATGGCATACATGATAAATAGCTATGAATAAGAGCGGTATTCCGAAATATATTATTCTTGATGACCGCCATTTTGATGAATTAATTACGGGCTAATTAGAGCCTAAAACTTGGGGTCTGGGGCAATTTACGTTCAGGATGGGATGTAGTATCAGCACCGTAAATGGCATCTTCTCTGCCAGAAGCGAAATATTCTGCCACTATTTCAGACGTTCCGACCCCACTGGCCGTATACACAGTTTCCTGCCAGAACTTGCGCTTTAGACCGCCAATGGCGCCACCATCGAGAATCTCCCTACCCGTTGTCGATGGGTATCACATTGTTGCACATCAACGTGCAACCTGATATGGCTAATGTGGTTTGTGGAAACTTGGAGAAGTTCAAGTGGGAATGTCTTGCACACCCTCCCTACGGCCCAGATCTTTCGTCTTGTGACTTTCACATTTTTGGTGGGTCGAAGAAGCAGATTTGTGTCCAGAGGGCAGTTGCACTAATTCTAACGCAGCAACCAAGACACTTCTATGAGCATGGAATCAACAGTGTAAACCAGTTTGTCAGTGGGACTAATGCGTCCACGCTGGTGGTGACTTTTGGTAACAAAGCTAATACTTTCCAACATAATTGCCTTGTAACCAAGTCACACACTAATATGTATGCACAACAAAAATTCAACGTTGTTCTAAAAATCTTTTGAAATTGTGGTAATAATTTGGTTTTGACCCGAACTAAACAGCCACCTAGATGGAGCCAGTGACACACACCCAAATCTGCCAGATCAAAACTTCCAGAACAGCAAAAACAATAATACCACAAGTCATGCCACTGGTATCATTCATCACCACCGATCACCACACTAAAAAGCTCCTTACATAAGAGCAGTAGCTAAAAAAGCACATCCATGGTTCACGAACTCATTGATATCGTGCCTGCATACACCAGCACCCTATGCCAACGTCCATCCCGCACAAAAACCGCACAAAAACCATCCCCGTACACACCAATCTTACCCACTCTTTCCCCTGCCTTTGGGTCCTTGGAATCCTGGCAAAACGTGGCTCGATAACTCACAACTGAGCACGCACACTCCATGAGCATAAGGTTGCCCCACCGCACCGTAATTTGCCCGCCTACCTCCCCGTGCGGCCGAGGATCGAGCCGCTACCCGTGCATCGGCCGGAGCATCGTCTCCATCCCGAACCCCATTGGGCCCATTCCTGGTAGCTGGCGGCAAAATGGCGCGCCGCCTTCTCTCCCTTCACGGATCCACTGCAGCTATTCCATTTCTCAGCCGAAGGGAGGAGGAGGCGGCGTCGGCCGGGGAGGGGAGTGGGCTGAAACTGCTCCTGCTCGGGCTGCCCCGAAAACGGACTCATGACGAGGAGCGAGTAGCGTCGCAGATGGCAGCCCGCCATCGCTCGGCCCTTGAATCTCGAACCCCAAACTTGTATGTAGGGGAGGTTGGGTTTGGCCAAATATGGGCCGCCATCTTGGGGCGAATACAGCGACCTCATGTTTCCGGTTGACAGGACGCACGCGCGGAATATATGCGGAATATTAGCTACTCCCACACCTCGCCGGCAAGCGTTCAGTCGGAAAATATGTGTCTATATTTCAGCATTTTTGTGCCGATGGGATTCAGACGAATCCCAAGCATGTTGTTTTTTTCCTTATCGCAAATGATTTGCGTAACTAGAGCCAGTAGAGCGTTTTTGGTATGCGTAATAAGCCATACCATACAGGGTGTTAATCCTAATAAGCGTGTAACCAGAAAAGGTGGTGGTAGAGGGCGCAGGACCTGTATACTGGACCCCGACGTCTCGAGTTGAATTCGAGGATGCGACTCTGCGTGACGTCAAAATGACGTAGGCTGGGTGCCTCCCCTGCCCCGGATTTGTCTGCATACGTCATTTTGACGTCACACGGAGTCGCATCCTCGAGTTCAATTCGAGACGTCGGGGTCCAGTATACAGGTCCAGGTGTGAGCATTTTTGCATAAGGAACTAGGGGTCGGAAACGTACCCTCACCGAGTTACGCCCCTTTCAAGTTTGCGGCAGGCAGTGTGCAAGACAAGGGGGTAATCACTCGACTGAAAAGTGTACACTGGAGTACCAAATTAAAGGTGTACCACGGAGTAATAAAGAGTGAGGTGCCTGCGGAGTACCAGGGTGTACCACTCCCAGGTGTACACCGGAGTACCGAAGTGATTACCCCCTTGGTGCAAGAGGCGTTCGGCACGCGGCGGATGAGTGGGTGGAAGGGGGCTTGGCAAATGCGTTTCCGTTTCCGACCCCTAGTTCCTTATGCAAAAACGCTCACACCTGCGCCCTCTACCACCACCTTATTTTCTGGTGACACGCTTAGGATTAACACCCTGTATAAAACATGTCATTGCAATTATGCCTAAACACAAGACCAGTGTGCGATTTCGCGTGTTGGTTAGCTACATATATAGTATATACAGTAGGCCATAAGAACGGTGAGGCTTCATAGTGAACTTCACAAATTACCAAATGCCCAACTCGATTTTGATAAAAATATGACAGAATTATACAGGTCGCGCTTTCAATTGACTCTGTATAATCATATGACCTCTCACAATCAGAGGCATAACTAGAGTGTCGCAAGTATGGCACGTGCCATGGGCGCCACTTGAAGGGGGCGCCACTGAGCACTTTTTGCTGAAGTCAATGAGCTATCTTCGGGCGGTTAAAATAAAATTTTATTTAATAGTTCGCCGGATACTTACACTATAATTATGTAACAAATATCAACTTTTTATCCTCAGGTATTCATAGCATTTCCATGTTCCTTAGGGCACTCGTAACAACTCATAATAATGGCCATTCATTTTGTCTGAACGGGGCTTTTTTTTTAATCTTGGGGCAGTCAGAAAACCAAAGTCCTCGAAATATAGCCGGTCTTTCCGAATCGATGTTGCTAGATCATCTCAGATTTTGCCGAAAGAAATCACAGCTGTACACAACGTAACCCTAAGTGTCAAGTTTCAGCCATATTGCGCAATACCGTGGGAAGAAAAGAAATCGCGAAATTTGGAAGGGCTGAAAATGAGGCCTTTATTGGATTTTTTTTT
Source organism: Catajapyx aquilonaris (assembly GCA_000934665.2). NCBI lineage: Eukaryota > Metazoa > Arthropoda > Diplura > Dicellurata > Japygidae > Catajapyx > Catajapyx aquilonaris. The sequence goes on from JYFJ02007512.1 coordinate 11,774, forward strand.
AGGTTTGTTTCTTTTTTTTGTTTATACCCCATTTGGGAGAACGGCGCTCCATTAGGGGGGTGGAATACCACCATTAGACGGGACAAGGATATAGGGAAGGAAGGAAGTGACTGTGGCCTATTGTATACGGAAACGACCTCGGAATTATCCTGGGGGGACCGTGGGAAACCACAGAAAACCACGATCAGGGTCGCCGGCCCCGGGATTCGAACTCAGGACCTCCCGATTAGCAGTCTGGCTCCTTAACCCCTACACCAATCTGCTTCGGTTTTTTAGGTTAGTGGAAATGGTCAAAACCCAATCATCATAATTATACGGTACTTATACAGCAAATGAAAGAGAAATTCGAGAAGAATGAGCCTGCAAAATTTGTTTTCATCTCAAATGTAACCAGAAAAATGTGCGCGGCATTCCACTGGTCACATTCTCAGTAGTCGCATATCCAAATATTTTGACCCCAACAATTAGTTATATATTTGCGTAAGAGCAGCCATATTTGGTTACAGGGGTTGTGACTTGTGACTCGCAAGAAAATATTCGCAGATTTACCCACTAATTTTCGGGGTCCCAAATTCGTGGACTCATGTGACAGATGGAATGCCGCTCACATTTTTCTGGTTACATTTGAGATGAAAACAAATTCCACGGGCGCATTCTCCTCGTCTTTATCTTTCATTTGATGTATATATGTTGATTGGGTTTTAACCATTTCCACTAATCTTAAAAATTATCCAAAAAACGGGAGATGAAGTGGCGTCGCGGTAACGCGTGCGCCCACGGATATGAAGGTCCCGGGTTCAATCCCCACCCGAAGTTCCCACCTTTATCCGTGCAGAGTTGGGCCATCTCTGGCTTCATTTCGGGTGGAAATTTCCTAAAGACTAATCCACCCGGGGGAGTTCACAAAATGACCACTCAACGACAGCGCATCACATGCACTTTGCACATCCCCTCCTACCAACCCTTGGAGTAATTCATAAGATTCTCTTAACACGCTCCAAAACAAATACTAATGGTGGTAATTCACCCCCCCCCCTATATACCCAACAGGTCATCACGGGGTATTCAAAAAAAATCCCCAAAAAGGTCTCATTTTAGGCCCTTTCCAAACATCCACGATTTTTCCCCTCCTCATTGTATTGCAAAATATCACTGAAACTAGATATTAAGCATTATGAAATAGGCTGGCATAGGTGTGTATACAGCTCTGATTTTTTTCCACCAAAATCCGAGATGGTCTCTCAGAATATATTTCAGACCATTTGATTCGGAATGACACCAATATTTCGAGAAATTTGGTTTTTTGAATGCCCCTAGGTCAAAACCAAAGGTCAGACAAAATTAAACGTCATTATATAGTGAGTTAGGAGCGACCTAAGATACAATGGCAATGAAGTTCCATGGACAAATATCGTTTTCAAAGTGTTATGAGCGAGAAGCACTATGATGACTCCATGGATCAAGCATCAAGGCAGCAGACTCTGTGCTGATCTAGCCCTGCTGAGTGTAGAAAGAGATAGGAGAAACTGACAAAAACTCACCTCATCATAGACCAAACTCCATCAGTGAAAGCAAGGAAGGTGCGGTTGTAATAATTTTTATGAGTAGTGTCATTTGTCAATAAAAATATTAATGAACTTTGACTGGTATATTTGAGCTGAGTTAATGATAAAGTTATCTGAAAGATGGGTTTCAGATGTGTGGTGTGGGTAGGGGCGCAATTTCAGTGCTTGCCATATGCGCTATTTTCCGTATATACGCCTCTGCTCACAATATATAGGCAAGAGCTCTTGATATAGGCATACCCGGATAATTATTGGTTTCGGGGTTTGCCGACTCATTGGGTACGATCTAGTGAGTCATTTTTAGACATTTGTGTTTGGCGAAAAAGTCTGGCACGACGCCAGTACACGGAACAGTCGACGCTTAGCTCCCAAAATATGAAATTTTCAGGTCTGCTAGCAGTTTTGGTTCAAAATTTTAACAAAAAGGGTACTGAAAGTTACCGGTACTCACTTTTTGCATATACGAGGGGGGAGGGGCGGTCATAAAGTCCTTACAATCACCTTGAAAGAAGAGAGTCCCGGGCTACAGTGCAGCGATAGTGTTGTCAGTCCTTCTCTACATATGCGCCATGCATGGCAACACACTTCTCCCATCGATGGATGACCTGTCGGAGACCTTCGTTGAAGAAGCCCTCCATTTGGCTGCTGAGGAACTGTTCCACCGCATTGATTGATGACCTCCCCATCGTCCTGGAAGTGGCGTCCACTCAGCGGACTCTTCAGTCGTGGGAAGAGCAACGCCCCAGCTGCAAAAATTCGCCGCTGTCCCCGGTCTTTCGGGGTGATTGTCACTTGTAAGAACTTTATGATTACCCCTCGTAGTCTACTATACTCTATACCAGAGTTGGGCAACCTACTCCCCGCGGGCCGGATCCGGCCCGCGAAGACAATTTGTGCGGCCTGAGCAAAAATTTCGGAATTCCTGAAACTGTTGCAAAGTTAAAATTGCAAAATTTTATGCCTGTGCCTTTTTTTATAATTATTTTAAATCCACAGAAACATTGTTTTTTATTTATACAGGCCATTTTCATTGATACCGTACGTATATATTTAGCTAATTTTATCGATTTTCAGAGAATTTAATAATAATTTATGTAAAATTAATAGAAGTTCATTTAAAACGATGGATTATCATTGTAAACTTTTTATAAGTTGAAATTTCTTTTGTTAGATATATGCGGGCCGTCAAATTTTTTAAACTCTCTATGCGGCCCACGGAGAAAAAAGGTTGCCCACCCCTGCTCTATATATACAGTATAGCTATAGGCCGGATATAGGCCCTACTATATGGTACCGGTATAGGGTGACAGAACTACAGGTCGACCTCCCAACTAGGGGGCGACGGCGATCCCCCCCTAGTTGGTACACAAGGTGGGTTGCGGCGTTTATTGTCTAAGGGGCACCTAAACTCTAGAGTAGCCTCTGACGTCAGCGGTTGGATTTTCGACGTATATCGATAAGGTACATCGAAAATCCAACCGCTGACGTCAGAGGCTAATCTAGAGTTTAGGTGCCCCTTAGACAATAAACGCCGCAACCCACCTTGTGTACCGTGTCCTGGAACGTACCTATATACTATATGCGCAGTCATAGCAGGTCATAGTAAATTCTGAATATATACAGATCGTGCCGTGTGTGTCGGTCATCATTGGTGACGTTGCGTTGGGTGGAATTTTCGTCCCACGGCCAGTTTACTGAGTAACTAACAGTGTGATGAAAATGATTTGAACCGTTGTTAACGGTTGAGGTAGATGTTTCTCGCCCCCACATGTAGACTATGTCGGATTGCAGTAGTCCATTCCCTTTTGTGTGAGAGAGAACCTCTGCATAGGCCTCGATTTAGTGCTGCCCTCGTGAAATAGTACACCAATGAATGGATCTGGAAATAATTCCGGGCGAAAACAACCCGGGTCTCGGGAAGAAGCAGTTCACATGGAAGCGGGGTCTGCAGTATTTCATTTGCAACTGCCCGCCACTCATGTTTGAGGTGAAACCACAAGCTCCTCATATCCATTCCGTAATTGACTCAAAATGGCTTCCGTAAAATTTCACACCACCGAACCCAGTGCATCACCATATGAAATGGAAAGCAATAATGTAAATACGGCGTA
>JYFJ02007513.1:0-15378 GCA_000934665.2 Catajapyx aquilonaris
GGGGGGGAAGGGAGGGGGGGTGAGGAGATGAGAACGTGGGGAGGGCAGGAGGAGCACCGGCATAACTGATGGAAATTCAAAGTAAAAAAGTAATCTGTGGTAAAAATGCCGCATCTGGTCAGCAGCAGCAGACTTTGTGAAAATTATTTTTTTTGAGCATTTAGACTCAAACAAGTGCCGTTTTCAGATTTATTCTGATGTTTGTTTGACAAGCTCTACCAGCATACCAAATTTCAGCATCCTAGGACCACTGGAAGTGCCGTATAATTTTGATGATCAGTGAGTGAGTGAGTGAGTCAGTCAGTGTCACATTTTGGCCGTTTTGGGAGTTTTTAGGATTTTTTAAGTCGGAAATGAAAAGAGATATGAACATGGAAGTAAGGGGGCATTATTTTTAATCGATTTTTATCTACCCAAATAAAAATTTTGAAGCGACGTGTGTTCACCAGTGCGAAGATTCGAGGGGGTCAAAATGACGTGAGTTGTGTCGGGTAAAGGTGGTCCGGCAGTGCGGCGAGAACTTGGCGGGGGCACTGCCGTGCCCCCTAATTCTGAAAATTGTTATATTTAAGTTATAACTATAATACCTATAAAATGTGGGAAAAACAAACAGCATTGTTCTGAAAATTGTGTCGGAAAATATCGTTGCAGAATACAAATATTTGAGTGCTATAAAGGCACTAGAAAGCAGGCCTGGTAAGTCAAAAATATTTATTATGGTCAATCAGAATGGCAAATGTCAGTTTTTATATGATTGTGCATGTAACTAGATCAGATTTGGAAACGGGTGACAACTTGATCATAGCCTAGGTATGGTGTGAAATATAGTTCAGGCTTTGGTATCAATTTATTATGAAGTCAGAGGAACGTACGGATAGATATTAATGTCATCAGTGCGGCCAAATTGCGCTTGAACAATTTCCTTCAAGGTGACTCTGAGAGATTCCCATAATCTCATTATCCATCGATCCAGAACCTACACATTCGTTCGTGTGATTATTAATCCATTGCTGTGCCACAGGAAGATTCAAAACCGAGTGAAGGTCATATCTGTAACGTCTGTTTTCGTTTTCCTAACCTAATCCTGAAGTATATCATCCTCATGACCGTTTGCTCTTGGAGGTGTTTCCATGGGAAGTTGAAGATCTGATTTCACTGCAGCATGATGGCGGAGAGAAGTCCTTTGAGTTTCGCATGATTTGCATGAAATTTCTATTATGAAACACACGCATGTTACCACCCATGAAGCAACAATGAGGACGAAAGGACCGTACAGCTTCCTTACAGTGAGGGGCCTGCTCTCCTCCTCATCCTCGCTCCCCATCCCTTCCTCTGCCTCTTCTTCTTCATCATCATCACTCTTGGACCACTGGCGACGCTGGACCTCCTTCAGGGACTTACGAAACATACGGTAGAGTTCGACGTGTTGTAGATATGATACCAATCCAGATTCAAATTCCCAAACCGCCACTATATTTACGTATGGCAAGAAGGGAATGTCCTTGAGAGTTGAAGAGCTGGTGTAAAAGCTGAGAGTAGGTTCGGTGTTGTCTCTCACACGAAGGTTTCCATTGCTGTCCACCACTTCAGCTTTAGCCCGGTTCATGAAGTAATTAATTCCGATGCAACTGTGATACTCCTCTTCCTCTGTTTTTTCAACGCATTCGGTGTAGCTGCTCATAGTCTCCAATTTTTGAGCAATCTCGTGGTAGTAGGTGTGGCCTTCCACTTTGCTGGCCAACATGTTGTAAATGATAACCATTTCCAAATGGGCGCCAACTACCAAGCGAGAATTGCTGAGTTCCTCCAGTGTGGTTGGAAGAGTCTCCTTCTCAGGGACTGCCACAAAAGCGAAAACCATTTCTTGGTATCCACACGACAGGATCATGGCTACGAAAAACCAAAATAATATAAAGATTCTCGCTGCATGAGCCCTTGGAAACTCTTCGTTGGGCAAATGCTCAATCAAGGCACCAGCACAAGAGTGAATTGCGATGCCTACAAAGTCCTCTCCTGGGACATTGTACAAGGCGGCTTCCATTTTGAGCAGTTTCCAAGTGACTCCTATTGCAAAGACAGTTCCTAATGCGATCAAGACCCAGACCTCCGGCTGGTAAGGCCAGAAGACAGTCTTCCACGTCCACACAGGTTTTGGGAATCCGGTGACGAATTCAAAGCGAAGGTATGCGTTTGGGTACAAGTATTTGACATGGGACAAGTCTTCCGGTTGATAGAAAGAAACGAAGCTAAAATCTGCCTTGCCTGTCACCAGGTCTTTAATCGGTGACAACCACGTTCCGTTACCCATACGAGTCCTCTCCATCATCTCTGGGACTACTGTCATTTCGTAGGAGCTACAGGTGAAATTCAACTTGTCAGCAAATATGAGTAGGTGAGCTTCGAAGAAGTCCAGGTTCAGCCGGCCATGCTTTTCCCTCTTCTTCAAGATTTCATTCCCATCAAATTCTCTAAAAAACACGCCTCTTAAATGCCTGCCATGTAAATTTCTCGTTGTGTCCGGAAACATGTCCCCTACTCCCAGTCCCGGATACTGTCCCAGAGTGGCCTTGGAGTGCTTCCCCTCGTCGCAGCAGAAGCAAATGGTGGACACCTCCAACACTGCAGCATCAGGAGAAGGCTTGATGGCCACCTTCCACTTCATCCCCAGCATGCTGTTGGTCCTGTCCTCCTTTGGTGAAATGGCCTTGTCCGGGTCTTCCCTGGTCCAGATGACGACGTGGTCATCGTCTGACCTGACCTTGACCCTGGTGGAGACGAAGATGCTCATCCGGTTGACCAGTCCGGATGTCCTAGTGGTGAGCAGCTGCATCAGACAATAACCTGTCCACTCCTTGGAGTGAATGTCCCAATAATCTCGATAAGGTGCGTCATCAGGAACAAAGAAGGATTCGGGAGGGGACAAAGTGATTGTCGGGCGATAATGCGCGTTCGCATCAGACAAGAGTGTCTGCATCGCTTTCGGAAAAGACACAAAGTCGTGGGCCAGCATTAGACTACAATCGGGCAACGTGTCAGACAAGATGTCTTGCACCAAACTGGACACGAGTTCCTCCCTTTGCGTATGATTTTTGCAGCACGAGTGAATGAGAGATGCAGAAGCCATCGTGTGCCAGCTAAACACCACCGCAAATACTGAAATGATGCTTACAATGGTGGCCCCCATTGTTGCTTCCAAGTAAGACCGATGAGACCTATTTTTACCAACAATCAGCAATCACATACAGTTAGAATCCACTTGCTTTTCACTGAGATCTCTTGTTTGTCCAAGAGTCGTAACACGTCAAGATGGATCGTAATTGTACGAAGGAACTGGTTCAACGGTTGTCCGACTATTCCATAAAATTCGGCACACACTGACACAGTATGTGCTTCATGCTTGAAACGAGGAAACAGGAGTGGCTGGAGCAATAGACTGTGCTTCATGTACTGCAGCTGTATATTGAATAAATTTTTCAAAATAATGAGGACTAATTTGCTGTTTCCAGGCTTGCCGTATGTGGAAGCCAGTTATTAAGTCAGGAATTATTGTTACGTGGAAGGCCACGAGGAACTCCATTTCGAGTATCTTCATGACTATCAATGCGAATTAGAGAGAAATATGGCAAGTGAAGCAATCGATATAATATTATTAAAATGGTATGCCCAAGATTAACTGCTGATGTAGGTGCAGATTCTTTATAATCTCGCTTAACTACACCAGATCGATTCAGTTCCATTATACAGAGAAGGATAAAATCCTTGTTAGATTTATAAATATCACTCATAAAATGTGTGAAAAACAAACATCATCGTTCTGGAAATTGTGTCTGAAAAGATCCTGCTTGCTGAAGGCAATATGAGTGCTATAAAGGCAAGCTAGAAAGCATGAAAGTACAAGCCTAGTAAGACAAAATATTTATGGTCAATCGGAATGGCAAAGGGTAGTTTATACAATCATGTGCGCGTAAATTAGATCAGATCTGGAAATGGGCGACAACTTGATCATAGCCTAGGTGTGGTATGAAATATAGTTCTGGGCTTTGGTATCAATTTATTATGAAGTCGGAGGAACTTAATGTTAATGTCACCAGTGCTGCCAAATTGCGATTGTACAAATTTATTACTTCATGGTGACTCTGAGACATTCTCATTACCAATCGATCCAGTACCTATACACTTTCACGTGGATTCCAGTACCCTGCACATTTTCTCTATAACGATCTATAATGATATAATGATCAGAGGATTGCATCACACCTCTTTGGCCAAATTGCCAAAGCTCATGCCGTTGACCATCATCAGCATGTTGAAAGGTCGAATCGTATCCCTGACTCTGGCGATGACATCAGGAGGCAGGGGACCGATCTTCTCGCTCCAGATGAACACTCTGGTCAGAGCTTCTCCGAAGAACTGGAACAGTTTGGGCACCACCGCGATGCTCAGTCCGTCGCTCTCCAGTTTCATGGTGTGCAAGTGGGCCATCCGGTTCTTGTTGATAACTCGGCTCAGGATGGCGTCGTTCAGGAGGGAATGTTGGTTGACGTCCAAGCATATCAGATTCACGCTCAGAGTCAGCAGGTACTCCAGGTGAGCCTCCGAAACGGAATCACCCATGTCGTCGATGATCAAGGTCTCCAAGTATCTGAAATGCACGTTTCCTTCGTCCTGCTCGAATGTCAGTGGCAGCAGTGTGCAGTTGGAGATCCTGAGCTTGGACAGGTTGGGTAACAATGCGCCGATCTGACGAATATCGACGTAGAAGCAGTAGTTCATGCTGAGTGTGGTCAGGTTGGGAAGACGTGTCTGGTGGTCCAGGAAAAGAGAGGCCTGCACGTGGCCGACTAAGTACAAGAGAAGTCCTTCCAGCTTAAGCATGAAGGGGTGGTCCAGCACGATTCGTTTGTCCGTGGGCGGTTCGCAGATGCTGAGTGTCTTCAGGTTGGACATGGAGTTCAGAGGTGTGAGGTCGCAAGTGTTGGCCACCGCTATTTCCCTGAGCCGTGGAAAACACTGAGCCGTAACAGGCAAGAGATTCGAATCCACCATGGGTCCAAAGATGTCTCTTGTCTCCAGAGTGACGTCCATCACTTCCAGCTGGTAAGACTTCCGGCACCTTCCAAACACGTCTGACAGCAAACTCATGTTGATTTTGAGGCAGTGCAGCCGAGGGATGTTGTCCAGCATGAACATGACGTCCTCGATGCATTTGCCGCGGTAAGTGACGCAGACGCTTCTGAATGTGTTCCAGCATCCTTTGGGACGCTTCCAGAACCCCCACTCCAGAGACAGCTCCTGGAGTTTAGGGCAGTGATGGGCCAGGTTCCGAATCAGTGCCTTCTCTGAAACCAGTCCCAGTCGAAGGATCCGCAGGTGAGGCAAACTCTTGACGTGCTTGATCAGGCTGGAGTTGGCGTACCCGGCCATCTTGTAGCTCTCCCAGTCGACGTTCATGTTGAGATGAACCAGTCCTTTCAAGACGTCCAGGTTATCCAGCAGCTGGCACCTCACTCCTGTGGATATGCGGAGACCTGACAGGTTTACGGTGGTGCAATTTGGACTGAAAAGGTCTCGAAGACTGTTGGACTGCCAGTGCGCGTCCGGATAGCTGGAAGCCATCTTCAGAAGGACGTATGTGAACTTATCAGCCAGGGTGGGTGGAAGGTAATGGACAAAGTGTGCGACGTCTTTGGAATGTCTCTTGGAGATGCCGGCCATGGACTCCAGGATCCCCGCCACAGTGCGACTCAGGCATTTGTTGAGCAGGGACGGAGGCTTCTTGGATCGAGGCATGGTTATATGCTCTCCCTGTTAAGTATAGTCGACATGTCTAATGAACTCAAGGTGACCTCTAGTATGGATTGGTTTAATTGGCAAAGTGAGGTCATAAAAGAGCAGGCTTTTGGACAACGCCAGAAAACTGGAGAACCAAAATAAACCCCGATCTTGTAAAAGGTTAACTACTTACCTCACTCAAAGCTGGGTAATTTATTGAGGTGTCTTTAAATTTTGTTTCCAAATATGTGTGAATGATCCATAATAAAAGTTTTATCAAAGTTCTTTCGTTGCCTAGCAGTCTGCACCAACAATAATAACAGGCCACGCAAGCCCCATTTTCGTTTGTTCCCCATTGTCTTTGCAACCCGGATGCTTTCTTCTTCCATAATTATGTCGTACCCACTTATATTCAGCCAAATGTTTGATATGTGGCCTTGTCTCGAGTCAAAAAAATGGATGGAATATTCATCTAACCAACTTTGATCCCACTCAAGTTAAAGCTCAAGTTAAAGCTGGAATTTTATTGGTGTACACGTTTTCATTACACATGGATTTAATGCATTATTTATGAATTACTGTAAGAGCTGAGACTATATGAGGAACATGCCAAATCCACCAAGGAGTGATGAACTTATTGAAGTGCCTCCTATTGCATTAAGTCGATATCGCCAAAAGCCACGCCGTTGATGGTCAGAAACGGGTGAAAAGGTGCGACCATTTCCTCCACTTGACTCGCGAGATTCTCAGAAAGGTCAAGCATCAGGCTGCTATTAAGGTGCATTTCACTCAGTTCAACTCCAAAGTGCTGGATAGCCAGGTGAACCACGCATATTGTCAGACAGTCGCTTTCTAGTCTCATAGAGGACAGGTGGGTAAACGGATTTGTCCTCAGCATCCGAAGGAAATCAGCATCGTCGAAATGAGACTCCTTCGTGATCTGGAGATACTGCAGATCCAGGCAGTTTCTCAGGAGGCAGTCCAAATGAGACCAGGAAAAGGCCTGGTCGTTGTCGTCAAAGATCAACACTTGCAAGTGCTCGAAAGGTGCTTTGCATTCACCCTTGGGGGTCAAGCGTGATGGTGAGCATGATATAATGTGAAGGTCGGACAGGTTTGGAAACAGGGTTCCGACCTGATACAAGTCGAGCCCGGTGCAGGAGTACATGAAGAGTACGGACAAGTTTGGAAGTTCCTGGGCCATTTCCAAGGAGGCGTGTAGGTTCGAGACTGAATGTAAGGTCAAACTGGTCAGGTTTGAAAAGCATGTCTCGCTTAGTGAGATAGCACTTTTCATGGGTGGAAAGACGATGGTCAGAAATTTCAGGTTGGTCATGACATTCATAGGGGTCAGGTCGCTTGTCAAGACCACCATCATCTTCAGTAGGAGTGGAAAGTGACTGACCAGATTCCGCAATTGTTCTGGACCATGAGCAGTAACCACCATCTCCCTGCGTCCTTCCAGGGTTAGGTTCAGCTCCTGCAGCTGGTAAGGCCCCCTGAACCTTGGAAACACCCGAAGAAACACCTTCTCGTAGATATTCAAGTAGTGCAAGCGCGGTATGTTTTCCAGCATGAACATGACGTCGTCATCGCATGTCCCGTGGTATGTTACAGCAACGCTTCTGAATGTGTCCCAGCAGCTGGATGTGGGACGAGTCTCGAACGCCCATACAAAAGCGAACTCCTGGAGTTTGGGACAGTGCTTGGCCAGACCCTCAATTAAGTCTCCGAAAGAGACCTCTCCGAGTCGCAAGATCCGCAGATGGGACAATCTATGGACGTGCTTGGTCACTTTAAAGTGGACGAAAAGGTCATCCCTGTTTTCGGAGTTCCCAAAGTCATCCATCACAGTCAGGTGAGTCAGTTTGGTCATGACGTCCAGGTGGTCCAGCAGTTGACGCCTCACCATTACCGACATGCTGTGTCCTCTGAGCTGGACCGCGGTACATCGTGGATGGACAGCATCCCGGAGACTGATGGGCTCCAAGAATCTGTCCGCATATTGGGAGGCTTCTTCCATAAGTTGCTTGGTGTACTCGTTTGCCAGGTTGGCCGGAATCACTTGCACGAACGATGCGATGCCTTCGGAATGTCTTCCGGATATTCCGTAGACTGACTGCACCACCATCTTCACTATCCGCCAGAGGCTGCATTTGACCAAGTTTGGAGGTGTCTTCGGCCGAGGCATGGTTTTAATTCAGTTCATCTCCTACATACATATAAATAACTAATGATATGATAGGCAGGAGCTTATTTTAAAATCTAATGACATTGCGATTACTTGACAACCCTGAGTATACATGACCACATTCAAGTATATTACACGAGATAATTAAGCGCACATGGCGTGGTACCTGCTCAATCATCCACGTCGAGCTGTTTGGTGTGCGACACGCAAAAGTTCAAAGCTATAGAGGAGGTTTGGCTGGATTATTTTGCATTTCTTAGCAACCTGAATAACTTAACATATTATTACATGTCACTGTCCCAGTAATTTGCTGATTGGCTGACGTGAACACCAAATTCCAAGTGCCTGCACACTGTCATGATACACATGATGTATGACTGTAGTGTACAAGAAGTGCTTATACGATGGGGGGAAAAAGACATGCTGCATAAATATAAACTTTTATTCACTGATGAATAATCCTTATAGTGTGGGCCTATATTTTAAGAGTCAGTGTCTCCTCCGTACTGGTTGACATGAAAGCAAACCTGCGCTTTGGCCACCTCCAACTCGAAATAAGCCTGGAGAGTGGGGGGAATGCCCATTGCATCCATCATGTCCCGAACAATCTCCCGTGTGATTGGCCTCGCCTGGTTCCTCTTCCAAGCTATGATGTCGCTGCTGGTCCAGCAGTCTTCTGGTCTGAAGCAGAACGTCTCGTCCTCTAACATCAGGCTCCAAGGGCTCTCACCTGCCGATAAAACAGCCCTGGCTTCATTACACTGTCCAATTTGACTATCATAATCCCACCTGCCTGGTGCCTTCTGGAAGAACACGTGGTTAACGATGGTCCGCACGCAGAGCTGCTGCAATCCGGCAGAGAGGCAGCCGAACATCAACGTGACCACGCTGTTCCGATGCTTGTTGTCTTCACTGCCCAGATGAGGGAAGTTGGTCATAATCTGAAGCATGCCCTGAATATTTTCTCGGGTGCCACCATCTCTGAAGTACCCAAAGTCGACAGCAGGGGTCACGGTACTGTGCAGCACCGAGTCCACTACCCCCTTGTCGAAACCCGATTCCGTGAAATGACCCGAATCGTGTAGCACTACGGCCAGCAAGGTGCATACCTCCAAGCATCGCGTGTGATCACTGCTGTGTACCTTCCCGACGACGTTCAAGTCCGCACCTTTCTCGAACAGGTAACGACCCAGGTCGGAGTGTCCCTTCCAGGCAGCGTACCACAGAGCTGTCCGGTTGTTACTGTCTCTCTCGTGGACATCCGGCACCTGAGAATTTAATTACAGGTTGACAACAGCACTATGCAATAATGAGCAGCACCGTACCACTGGAAGCGTCCACAGGTAGTCAATCAGGTGCAGCTGAGGACTAGGGCCCTTGCAGACGAACATGAGCGCATTTCGTCCTTCGGGATCTGTGATGTTCAAGCGGTCAGCTCTCGGACACACCATTTTCAGGATGTCAATGTCGCCTCCAGGGTCAGACAACACTTCGATGAGGATGAAGGGGACAAACACTTCTTCGTCATACCAGCCAATTCTATCTGCAAGGAGGAGGATCAGACGATGCACGACTGCGTGTCGGGTGTGGGATGAAAACAACAAAGCTCACTGATTAAGCTCTGACATTACAAAGTGTGATTATTTCATTCTACGCTACAGTTTTGGCAAATATACCGGCCAACATGTCCGCAAACTGCAGCAGATGCTCCTTGGCCTCACTCGGAGTCATGTTTCTCTCTCCGTCCAATCCTATCACGGAAGTGACGGAATCCGTGTTCAATCTTTCTCGCCTGGAATTGAATCATTGATAATTTCAACAAACGGACCGCCCAACAACCTATCCACATATGATGCAGCGTGATCTGCATCGTACGTACCTACAGTTGTAATTGCGCCAGACTGTCATGTACTTGGAGATGAAATCGTCCATCAGAGAGAACCTGGCACTTATGCGATTGACGGACACTTTATGCAGGATCAGTCTCGCCAACTTCAAATGCATTGGCCTCTTCTTGGCCTGAACGTCCAAGCCAAGAGCGACGCGAAGAGGCAACTCAGCGAATGGGCCTAAACACCAACAGAGACAGAGTAACATGGAACTGTATGAGTCTGAAGTACTCTCTGCGTACGAAAAGTACGTATGTGGCTAGGCGAAAATTATTTACTATGAAAAATGCAGGAGAGCCGGCCATATATTCCATACAGTAGATTTATTCGTATTTAAAGCAAGTTGTTCACCTTCACTGAAGATTCGTGCTCCGGGTACGTTACCCTCAATAATTTTCTCAGCAGTGGTCCAACATCCCATACTCAATATATCAGACAAGCTGTTTATTCTTTCCCCGCGTAGCTCCATTGCGTGGAAAAGCCCTGGAAATTATTGCCACGGTAATTTCTTTATTATTTTGACTGAAATTGGAATGGATAGTGGAAGATCAATGTCTGAAGATATTGCGTGGAGAATGTTCCACAACTTTGCGCAGATTAGTGTCGGTAAAAACCAGCTCGGTCAAGTTGGAATTCTAGTCGTGCAGGCAAAGCAGCCTTCTTCTCAACAATGGTGTCAAAATGACTCAGCAGATCAGGGCCGACTTCAGAACACTAGGGAAGTGTATTATGAACTGATCAGTTCTGGTCGATTGCTTAGAATTATGGGTGATATAGTGGAATTTGTCTAAAGATAAAGAGTGAGACACTTACAGTAAAATTGTCACTCTGATGTAAAGCACTGACAATAGAACAATGTCCAAAACTGGACAGGTTGTTTCCATGGAATCACTCGAAATACAATATATCGTTGTCCTAATGATGATGATGATGATGATGATGATGATGATGATGATGATGATGATGATGATGATGATGATGATGATGAATCCTTTTAAATAGCCATGGATAGATGCTGCGAAACTGTCCTGTAAGTGTAGCTATATGAAGAAAAAAATGCAATATGCAATATTTAAGCTGAGGAAATGGAATACCCGATGGATATGGGCAGACTACTGCACTCAATTTGTATTACATAGCAATATTGTGAATGGCCATATGACATATTCCTCGTAATAAGTGTCCAATTATTATTGGACACTGTCTTATGGTTCCATAGTTGCAGCACTCCGTGGTTCAATTTGGAGTGCAAATAATAATTTCGAAGTGGAAAGTGCACTTTGCATCGGAATATTTCGACCCCTGAATTACTGTATATGCGGAACATGTGGGATAATAATTATTTATTGATTGATTTTAATAAAATCTTGACTAAAATGTGACCTTTACCCTTCCACAATATATTATTCTGTTTCAGATTTTATCTTCTGGAAAACTACAACTTCCAGGCGTTTTTCAAAATGTTTGGCAAATACTAGACAAGTGTGATTCTGATCGTTCTGCATTACAAGTCTTCATTTTATTCCCTACCCTTGCCATAATAAGTGACACCTCATTAAAACACAAGGTCAGATAATTATAATTTTCCCATCCACTTTTATTTCGGGAAGGGCTTCATACACGCGTTCATGGGCAATCCTCATTTGGATGGCCCCGTTATTGCTTCGGAAGCAACTGCGCCAGCCGACCATCTACTCATCGCACGTGGTCGTCGATGGCTTTCGAGTGGTGGTCCTCCTTGGCTTTCTAGTGGTGGTGGTGGTCCTCATTGTTGTCCAGATAGGAATTCCGGGCTGGCTAGCCAATTTGGCCCTACAGCCCCTCCTTTCCCATTTATTCAACACATATATTTACAACACAAAACAAGTATAACATCAAACAAGACAGTATAACATCAAAAACGCAGCCCAGTCATCCATCATCAGATCATCCATACATCAGTCAAAAATTGTTCCATTCCCGCCTCCTCCGCCGCCGCCGTTTCCTCCTCCTCCCAACAATCCTCCCAACAATCCTTGCAGACCGCTCAGAAGGTTGACGGGCACCTCAAAGAGACCGCCAGCACCTCCCAGGAGACCTCCTCCTCCTCCTCCTCCCTGCTGGCCTCCCCCTGCGGACGCCCCAGCATCCACCTGCTGCGCCTGGGTCCCACCGCAGCACAACCACGACACCGTAAGGAACACGCAGAGGACCCTCATCTGGACTGGACCGATCATCATTCTCGTTGAAGTGAAGGCGACGATGGGATGACTGATAATGGTGGTCCAGGGCACACGGGAATGGAAAGAGATCTCGAGAGGTTACGCTACACATCCACGTCTTGTCATTTTCCATTGGCATAATGCCCTTCTGCACTCATTCCGCATTAAAATAATAATAAACAGTTAATGCCAATTCATACAGTACATTCACATTCTTATGGAGTAAATAATTGGGCTGAGATTAGAGTCAATGCAAAGAAATGGCCGCATAATAATGTTGGAGCAAGAAATTAACGAGTGCTGTAATCACCCCGATTTTGTGTATAGGCAGACCCATAATGACGGCAATATACATTATACTGTAGTTAGTTTGAGGGTGAAAGATTTTGTGCACCTCATAAAAAACAGGCAATAATAATGAAGACAGTATCAGAGGAAGCAAATATTACTGGGAATGACCTCAGTCTGGGATTATTGAGCGCATGCCCACCAACAGTGCAGGCCTGAGTGTAGGTACTATACAGTAAAAAGTCATTATCCCACTATTCATTTGAAAAGTGGGTTTAAATAATAAGGCACATTAACAGAGATATAATCTCCTTGATTAACCTTTAAAAGATTTTTAAAAATCCGGGAGTTGAAAGGGCCGATATTTTGTGCATATGAATATAGCGCCGATTTTAAGACTGCGTGTTGAACCTGCTCGAAATGATCGCGGCCGACCTCGTTCTTCCTCTGTAGACAAGCGGGCCATTTCAGCAAGCATTTCAGGGCCACTGATAAATTGACATCAGTCATGCAAAGACAGTGATTTTATTGGGTGGGCTACGGTGGGCTACATATACAGCAGGGAGTCATCCCAAGTTCAAGTGACGATTTAAAGGTTTTAAATAGCAGTGATTTTGTGCCATTCATGTATAGCAGCTACGTCTGAACTATCACCTCTTCGGCGTCATCGAAAATATTAGCTGCCAACAGCAGCATACATGTAATGAATCTGCTGGAACCACATGCCACATGCGGCACCAATGCCAATCCGGGAGTCCGCAAAGAAGGCTGCCACTCCCGCGCCACACGCGGGGTAAAACAGGGCACTGCCAGGTCAACCCGACAGGATTCATTACAAGCTTGATTACATGTATGCTGCTATTGGCAGCTTATATTTTCGATGAAGCTGATGTAGCTGCTACATGAATGGCGCAAATAACTGCTATTTGTAACTGTTAATCGTCACTTGAACTTGTGACCTGCGTGTGACCATAGAGTAAGGCTTGTGACGCCCTGTAGCTAGTAGGATACATTAGTATTCTGATGTACAGTACACCTTCTACCATTTTTGTAGGAAAAGAATGCGTCTCGTACCACCCCGCCATGAAGTACAAAAATAATGGTCACTGTTGCTCCTCACCCAAAATCTTACCTCAACCAGCCCCCTGAGTTAATTATAGCTTATTCGGTACAATAGATGCTGGTCAGCACTTGCTATTTGGTCCAATAGTCAGCTCATTTACAGGCGCATATTTTACAATATACCGCAGAAGTTGGGTGACAATAATGGCTAGTGATGGGTCTGAGATCAAAAGTGGCCAAGTCCACTGCAGAAATTATGCACTTTAATGTCATTGGGTATTAATTGCACATTTGCGTATATGTAGCAGACTAGCTATGCGGCAACGTAATAATTATGGTCGTACAAGAGGTTAACGTAAACGCCGCCGATTAAATCCTTAGCTTTAGCTATTTAGCAAAGGCGAATTTTTAGTTAGCTTGTTAGCTGTTAGAGAAGCTAATTTTTCGGATAGCTGTGCCCACCTCTGTTCTGTTAGTAAGTTAGGGTGGAATTTTTGTCGTACTACTAGTTACTTCTAACTTATAGCAGTACCAGTGTAGTGCAATACTGCAAATGTACTGCTAAGTTAGCAGTAACTCGTAGTACGACGAAAATTCCACCGTTCGAAATTAAGTAGTAAGTTAGTCACCTGTTATTTTCACTCATTTGCCAAGCACAGGGCCGTTTCGCGACCCGTCCGCGTGAGAGTGCTAGCATGTTACCAAGCACATAAATTTTAAAAAAAGAACTGCAATTATCACAAAAACCTTCCATTCTGTAAAAAAAAGGGTAGTAAGACCTCTATGGCGGATAGAAATTAATTAAACAAGACAGGTATGCGTAAGACCTAGCTTCACTAGATTATTATTAAAGGATATCGTAATGCTACATTGCGAAGGGTATGTGTAAAATTTTTACTAATATGTGAATATGTAAGCAGGGTCTTACTCATGCATTTCTTTATATTATAATTTGCTGAAAATATTGGACGAGACGTTGTGGGGACCACGTGTGTGGTTCCAGCATTTATCCTCTTTTGGAAATTGTCCCTGTTCTTGTGCGCCATCTGGTGGCTGTAATACTGTATAAAAGGAAGGGGGCTTCGGCCCTCAAGACTCTCTCTCCTGTAACACTCGAGCAATACACTGATTTAACCTCCTACCGGACTCTTATTCCCACACCCTGCGAGCTAGCTAGGTCAGGGGTCAGGTCAAGGGACCTCATAATTGGCGCCCAAGGTGGTTTTGTGTAGCCAATCTGCACATACCCGGTTGTGGTATGGAGGACGATGAGGTGTTGCGGCCGGATTCGGCTTGCTGGTCGAGCAGAGGAGAGAGGGTGAGTACGGGCGGGCAGGTCAACGTTGACTTGCCGCCGTACGTTGGGTCGAGGGGGACGAAGCCGTCCTCCATGACCCTGCTGCAAATCCGGAGGCGGTAAGAGTGCCGTTCCGGAGGAGTATTGCGTGCAGTTGGTTGTTGTCAGACAACAGACCATCAGCCATGCAATACGCAGCACTGCAGGGCATGTGTCGGGTGTACCAATTCCTGGGTGTACCCGTCCTTGTCCAGCAGGAACGACATTGCTCCGGAACGTGCGTTTCCGGGCGTGTCGGATCGACATGACGGTGGTCAGTCGGAGCATTGTCGGAGCGAACCTCGATGCAGGGTGTCGAGGTGCCGCCGTATGTTGGGTTGAGGGGGACGAAGCTGTCCTGAGTGACCCCGCTGTCAAAATCCGGAGGCGGCTAGTGCTGATCCGGATGAGCAGCTGCGTGTTGTTGGTTGTTGACGCTCAACAGACCACGCATGCGATATGCAGCAATGCAGGGCATGGGTCGGGAGTACCCGTACTTGTCCAGCAGTGGTGATGCGGTTCCGGAACGTGTGTTTCCGGAAGTGTCGAACCGGGATGACGATGGTCAGTCGCCTGCCAAATGGCGGGGCTGTTGGTCTCGATGCAAGACGTCGAGGTGCCAGCTGTAAGACTGGTGTC
>JYFJ02007516.1:0-15352 GCA_000934665.2 Catajapyx aquilonaris
ACACACAAAAGCATGCAGGTTGTAGAAATTGGCCGTCACTGTATGGTTTATCCTACATGAGCAGCAGGTCTGTTTGTGAGGTGCCATTACTGCTCTTAAATGACCTCAGTGGACTGATTTGTGACCTAATTCAAGCCAAGGGTTCCAGGTGTCATAACATGGTCACTTTATCATGGTATGGCATTTACACGGCTTGTTTCTTAAAGAACCAAGAAGCAGTGGGCCATCACGGTAGGGTGGGCCATAACTGTACGGTTTACCCTAATAAAAAATAAAAATGCATTTCCATGTAATCGTACACAAAAGCACAGCTACAGTACATATATGTTAAGCGAAACCATTTTTTCCACCATCCGGATAAAGCTGCCGTCCCCCTTCAATCTTGTCATACTCCAGGAATAGGCCTATACAGTACAAGATGATAAGTGATAACCATTCAAGGGTTAGGTAGCATGACTATATACCTGGCAGCTTGACCTTCAGCAGCTTTTCCCATGCCATATGACTGCATTATTTTCTGAAGTATAATTTTAAATTTCGTACATTTCCCATCTTGTGGAAATGTAGAAAGAAACATTGGTCAGTTTTAGAATGCTATGCTATAGGCACTTTCACACCATCCTTCTGGAAGTCAAGCATCGAAGGCAGAGGAAGCATGTGACCTGCATAAGTCCAAGATGGCTGAGAAAGAGATCTACATAGCAATCTATCTCCTGCATGTTTTGAATTTGTCTACATATGAGCCTTAGTCACATACATATGGTAAGAGTTAAGGTAAGGTTTACCATGATCACTGTGAAGCTCTTCACTCTTGATCTTGAATATCCCAAGATGTGTAGGGTCTTCTGTTCAACCAGCATGGACTTAAGGAAATGGATTGTTATATTGTATTTTGGAGCTACTAAGATTTCTGGAAAACTTTAGAGCTGGACCGTGAGCTAGTCATTACAATGGTCTGCATGAGAAAACAGCAATCACAAGGTCTTTAATATTTCTTCTGTGGTGGAATTTAGATATAGAACTCTTGTCTGTAAAATGGTTTGTGCTAAGAGCAAGTAAAACCTTGTAATATTGTCACATCCCTACTCCCTGGGTACTCTGACATGCTCTACACTCACCTGTTCCACCAATCCAACGTTACCTATGCCGATGACCTATGGGGCTTAAAAGGTACACCTCCGATCCTGATGGCTTTTCCCAAATGATCACACTCGTATTCTCTTTCTCTCTTTTATTTACACTTAACATAAATACACTGAATGGTGTCTTGATCTGTACCTATGACCTAGCTACCAGTCCCTCTTCTGTAGTCTTCTCCTGGACCCTCAGCTCCAGCTCCAGACCGAGCCGGCAGCTTTCTGGTCTCTTGCGTCAAGCCCAGAGAGACTTACTTATCCGCCCCTAGTCTTTTATACTCATGTGTGACTTCCGCCCTTGAAGTCGCTCCTGTCACTGAGTCATGTGTGAGTCACTGAATCCTGTGTTCTTCCAGCCACCCCTTGGTCAAGGGTGATGCATGTGACCATATTATGGTGACATACTGCAATACTGAAAGAGGGTAGAAAGTGTTAAAATAAATCAGAAAGATTATTGAGTAGAAATATATGTTACCTGATTTGTTTCTGAAAACAAAAATGGTTGGGAAGAACAACTTCAGCTGGAAGTTTAGAAACATGAAACTTTAAAATAATCATTGTTGTGTACAGACTTCCAGCACTGGCAGGGCAGGATGAGCTCTGGACGCAGCAGACTCCCACTTGGACCAACAGCGAGAGTGAATCAGGTTACAATGGATTAGGTACAGGCTGCATGAAAAGTTCTGGGCACATACAATGGGGCTATAACTTTGGCATGCATATGCCAGGCTGCAAGTAACAGGAATAACATTTCACATGTTTTAAATTTTCTTCATTAAAATCTGACCTGTAACGTCATTAGTTGAGCATTTACATTTAGATGTTGTAGATCCAAATGCCCTTAAGCCCTGCCACCACGGCAAGGAAGATGCCTTGACAGGGATATCTCTTTTTACAGGCAAAGAAAAACAAACTCAGGCAGGTCTGATAAAATTACACCATGTGAGATAGGACGGTATATAAATTTTAATCACAAGATGGTCATTCTGCATTGTTACTTTCCATATTCCTCCCATGTCATAATTTCAAAACCTGAGGTTGCAGAGAAGCCATTTGCTAAAATCATACCAAGGGAATTAAAAAATAATATGCATCCAGTGGGCTTCATCAGCTGCAAGGAAAAGCTGTTCACTCAATATACAGTATACACACATTATACACTCCAGTACCAAAGCAGTGGTGGCGGAGGGGATATGGTATCCGACTGCTAATCGGGAGGTCCTGGGTTCGATCCCCAGGGCCGGCAACCCTAACCGTGGTTTCCTGTGGTTTCCCACGGTCCCTCCAGGTAAATGCCGGGGTTGTTTCCTAAAATAATAGGCCACAGCTGCTTCCTTCCGTCCCTATCCTATTCCCAAAAGCGAAGTAAAAATGCAAAGAAAGAGTTCCAGTCAAAACAAAACTCCCCCCTAAAGAGCCGCCAGCTGATAACGGGGTATGATATTATTATTATGTAATTATTATTATTATTATTATACACTCCAGTCTGCCATGTCCCAAACTAAGTATCAGCTTGGTAGCAGTAGTATGCAGACACACTGAAACTGAAACACTATGAAACTTGCTGAAACACTATGTCTTGGCACTTGGGCTGGTTCTTGAGCTGCAAAACCTTAACGGCTAAGAGGCACTGAAAAAGTTACTGGGTACACCTTGCATGCATGCATAAAACGCATTGGCTACCACACTCAGTCCTATGCTTTGACCATCCTCTTCTGCTCTCCTTGTGCTGCTGTCTTGGTTCAGTCTGCATCTGCCAATGACAATAACCTTCAGTCAGCTAGTAGTAGTGGTGGTGATGTCTCGATGATATTTGCAAAATCACATGTAGATGGAGCTGTGCTAATTCACTGTGACCCTCAAGACCATTGCAAAGCCTGCCTATGGCTCTCGGCACTTGGTAGCAGGTGTGCATAGCCTGAGGTGTGAGTCACAAGCTGAAGATGCTTTTGCAATAATTGAGCCAATGTTGCCTGCCTTGATGACGCTGCCTTGAGGTTGCCATTTGTCAATGCGTATGTCCATTTGTCAATGCGTTGGGACCATTCCAGGTGGGATATGATAAGCCCACCCAGGAATGGCACAATGAAAATAAATATGGTTGTTATATTCTGGCATTTATCTTCTACAATGTTACAATATCTAACTCAGGGCCGGTTCTGGGGTTTCCGGCGCCCCCCCCCTCCCCCCCGCAGCCTGAAATTCAGTGCCCTCGTGTTTTAAGACAGCCTCAGTGGCGCACACAGGATTTTTTCGAGGGGGGGGGGGGGGTGTTCGAAAACGACTGAACTGTAAGTGAGGCGCGTAGGCAGAAAAATTTCTGGGCGGGGGGCATTTAATAAAAGGGCGGGGAGGTAGCCCGGCGCAGGCGTAAAATTTTGGGATTCAAGGTCACACGAGCTTAGGTGAGTGGGCGATATGAATGGGTGTGTATTTGATGAAATTGGTATGCATTTCTGATGTACCGGTACTCCAGGTTCACTCAGTCTGTGTTTTAAATCGTCATGACATATCAATATGAGCCCAATATGCAGGGCCCCTTTTCTTCGGCGCCCCCATGCCATACTTAGCCCGCTAAGCGTGTCGCACCGGCCCTGCCTACAATAATTATTATGTGAATAATAAAAGCTACATATACTCATCTTTATTAGAAGGCCAATATTGTTTCACTGATACTGCACTGGTACCATACTTGCTGCCTCTGACAGTGTGCACCATCTGTCGTTGGCACAATCTAGGTGGGATGAATATGCAAATTCCACCCAGAATGGCACAAAGAGAAACGAAGAGGCGTTTTCCAAAACTCACTCAGTCATTTTAATACATTTCGAGAAAAACGATTTTTTGTGATCTGCACCTACAAGAAATGCATGAGCATGATAATTATTACTCATCAGAACGTACATCTAAAGGGTCATCAAAATGCAAACTATCAATAAAATTGCATTTCTTGGTCTAAAGAAATTAATTATTTATTTTCAAAAGATTTTCCAAAAGCCTCTCAGTCAAGGGGGAGGGTATTGGTTGGTTTGTTGGTTGGTTGGTTGGTTGGTTGGTTGGTTGGTTGGTTGGTAGGAAGGGTTACCCAGCTTGTATGGCTCTGTCTGAGTCGAGCCTTGGCAGCCGGGGGTAGGAGAGGAAGGTGTGGGATTGCAAGGTAGGGGGTGGGTTAGAAGGGTGGGGGAGAGGAGGGCTGGCCTCGGCTGTACTGCAATGCCGGGTCCAACCCAGGGACGGGGGTGGGATATTCTCCCAAGCACCCGGTCCGACCAAGAAATGCGAGTCAGGTCCGAGGACCGCTCGAGGAAGAGAGTACCGTCACTGGCGTGCCAGCCGGGACCTCACATCATCATGTATAATTAATGAAGGGGGAGGGTATGGCAAATGGCAACAGTTAGTCACATAACAATCATGTCAGCTTACAGACAATCACAGAAATGGTTCTACATCACTGTTTTCTTCTACGACATCATCAGTAGAACGCAGATTACTGTAAAACTTTAATTGCCACATCCAGAATTGGGCAATATCGCAACAATAATTTGACATCTTTCAGTTTTTGAGGCTTGATGTGGGATGAGGGATGCACCAATGTAGCTGTGCAGGAGATATCCTTCACAGATTTGTTCCTCTTTGTTACATTCACAATATGCACATTTTTCATGCCAATTCCCCCCCCCCCTATCCTTGTAAAAAGTAAGTACACGCTGATCAGTAATCTTGAAAGGCATCTTATTAAGCAAAACCTTCGTACTCTCTGCCTTGAAATCATGAATATGCCAATGTGTACCCAAAACCCTAACCATTGTATGGTTGCTACATTAATATTTCTTGGTACTCTTGCGGTGCAATGATCTGCTCTTTTTTCTGCAATTCCTTTTCAATTCATCCAAACGCTCGATCAGGGGGCATGTAGCTGTGCCCCCTAATTGGAAAATAGTGGAAGGCTTTAGCTGACTATTTTGCAGAAATGCTGATACCACACGTCCACACTTATTACAATGGAGCTACAGCTGACTGAGTGGGTTTTGGAAAAATCATCTACCGTATTACCTCTCATATTGCGACATGCCGGTGTAGGGGATGTCAACCAGTTTTTAAAAATGCTAGATCTGGTGGCTATACTGGCATGCCGGTCTAAGCGAGGTATGGTGGTATAAGGCGAGGTTCTCTTAAGCACGGCATTATTACGATCTCTGTGAAAATTATTATTAATCAAATGAATGCATTGCACCATGTTCTATGATGTGGATACAGCCCAGGACACTTCTGTTGCCCGACACATCCCATAAGATCGTTATTGTTAAGTTCTTTCCTGGGAACATTTTCAGTTAAAAGTGCCAAGCTGCAAGAAGGGAAGCATACCTACCAGGATATTTCATACTTTGCCAACGAGATCTGCGACCAGTGAACTATTGAGCAAAACGATCAAGGACTGAAGGAATTTGCCCCGATCCTTTGTAATGCTTGGGGGGGGGGGTTCCTCTCTCAGAGCAGGCTTAAATATGAGATTGGTCACATTCTTATGCTCTGTACAACAGATGAACTTGCATATTCTCGCAGCCCTGTAGACCTGTACTTGCCCATTTTTCACAGTACCATTATTTTAGTACAGTACCAAATGCATTCCAAAATTTTTGTCAAGGATCAAAATTAAGGAAATCTACCTCAGATATTGCCGCATGACGGCCACCCCTGGGTTATACCGGCATGCTGGTCGACCTCGTTTTATACCGGTGTGCCGCAATATGAGAGGTAATACGGTACATTCACTGGACCGCATAACGCTAACTGAACAGGTTTTGGTGAATAGGGTTTTCTATGAGCCTGGGTGTTTACCAGAACTCCCCGAGATGGCGAAAACCTAAAATAATGCAATTGTTGACTGAGTGGGTTTTGGAAAACGCCTCTTGTTGTTACTCTGCCTTGCATCATCAACAATATATTTCCCAGAATTCAGGGAAACACTAACAAATGCAACAAGTTATATGCACTGTACTTATCTTCAACCCAACATTGGCAGGATCTTGCTTGCGCATGCCGTGCTGTTCATCTGGCGCTCCACATAATTATGCAGACACAGCGTAACTGGCTGCCCAGAGGAACTCCATATGGGTTGCCACCTGCCCATTTCTAAACCTTTGTTGCAGACTCCGGATTTTCTGGTCCTGCCGAATCCATCTGGTGCTCCTTCCCTCTACGTGGAACACCATTTCTGGCCCGCTCGTAGTCCAGAGACTGTGCTGCCGCGGTGGTCTTAAGTCTCCCTGGAAAGAAGATGGAATGTCATATTGCCACTTTATTTTGAGGCAGTATTCTCTATCCTCGTGAAAAAATTAACTTGATGTATAAAGTGCAGATTCCTTCTTCTAAACTCCTTAAGCATGCCTATGCATTCAGAAAAATAATTTATAATTCTTGTCCATTAATTATAACTTATATACATAACAATAGTGAGAAGCAGCATGCCCTTTTGCCTATGATATAAATATTGCAATTTGGAAACAAGACCCCCCAATAAATTCATTGTTCATCTGTTCATCTGTGCAATTAGGGGCCTACATTATATAGGACTGGAGCGAAAAATAAAGCTCACATTGAAACAAACTGAAGTGAGACCAAAACTTTAGATCTTTCTTAGCATTTCAAAACTTAAATGACTAAGATATGTCTACAAGTCTTCGAGTTAGGGTTTTAAAATACATGCATTCTTTTTCGATGACCCTGTATACTGTATTAAGGCACCCAAGCAAGTGCTAATAATGCAATCTATGATATATCTAAGCACATGTTATCATTTTTAAACATTGGATTGACAAATACTGTATTTAAATCAGGGAAACATGACATCCCCGTTTATATTTCACTGTAGGAGGTTAGTTCAGCTAAAGATAAAATAACATAGAAAAGTAGTCACAGTATTTACATATTAGAAGCATGACGGATGATCTGATGGACCAAGCCCACAATCCAAAACTTCCTCCTATTGTAATATAAAAGTGTGCACTTGGAGCGTTTGAGGCCATCTGGAGCCATTTTGCACATGCGCAATTGACTAAACTTGGGATTGACTTAGATAATCTTCCTGAATAAAATTATGCATAATGTGTGACGAGATGGACACCAGTGACAACGTGGTGTAGTGATAGTCGCTTGTAACGTGGGTCGCTTGTAACGTATGGTTTATTTCGTTGCTGGTAGGGTTAGGTAGGAGAAGAAAAGGATGGAGGGTAAGGAGGTAGGGTGTAAGGAGAGGCCAACACGGGATATTGTCCCATGAAAGGCTCCGACCAGTCCCGCCCGGACAGTATGACCGGAGAAAGGCCACGATCTGGATCGTGGGCAGGCTTTTATAATCATTACTCATTAGGCCGCAAAGCATGATGGGTCTAATGCAAGGTTGCGTCAGAAAGAGAAAGTAACAGGTGCAAGGTGTGATGGGAAAACGTACAGGCGAAAAAGAGGGGTGTGATAACACAAGGTCTGGTTGGATATGGAATGATCGTGACAAGGCGTCTCACATGCCAGGGAATAACGGACGTACAAATGTACCGTGAATTTACATGGCGACAATACTGTTACACATCTCCCTCATCAAGATGGTGGACCAGTAGGGAGGCCATCTTAGACGCCTCAGTCATGGTCATCCATTCACAAACACAAAACCATACTCGAAACACTACTCTGAGCACAATGTTGACCTCTATAATAATAATAATAATAATAATTGTGGGGGTAGTGCTTCACCTTTCGGCGTTCGGCACGGACCTTTATTATTTGATCGTACATAGTGTACAAGTTGGAGCCATTGAGAAGCGCCCGGGCCCAACGGGCAGGATGACAGGAGGGGATGTGCAAGTGCAGTGCATCTGACGTGGTGGCCATTTTTAGTGAACTCCCCCGGGTAGTTTAGTCTGTGGAAATACCACCCGAGACGAAGCCAGAGGTGACCCTGAACTCTGCACGAGATGAAGGGGGTGTCCCCGGGTTGGGATCGAACCCGGGACCTTAACATCCGTGGGCGCATACGTTACCGCAGCACCACTCCGCCTCCCCTTTTGACCTCTATACAAATGCAACAATTGAGCAGTTAGGCTTAAGTTAACAAATAATGCTTAAGGGGGCCGTGTCACTACGTTTCGCGCCATTTTTTGGCGGCAGCGAGCGAAAATTGTGCGCGCCGACTCGTCTTTATTGACTTGTCATTATTTTTAATTCTTTAATTTTTGAGATGCAACAATGTCACAAGTGATATTATATATACAGCAACTAGCCTACATGCCATCAAGTGTTTTAATTCATTAATACAGTGGTCTCCATACCTCTCAGTTGTAGAAGTTCATAACTTTTACAATTCCTGAGCTGCTAATGGATTTTGATTGTGGGAGGAAAAAGGAGAACTCGGAGAAATCCCATACATGAAGAGAACTCATCAAAGCTCTTCTGTTCAATCTGGGTATTTAACTCAGGACCTCAGAGATGGAAGTCAGTGGTGCTCCTCACTAAATCACAGTGCCTCCTGAAAAAATATCATGAAAATTATAGTACAAATTATTTGCATCAATATACCAACCAAACCAGATGCAAATTTCGTTCTGGTTTAGTGGCTTCTATCAGATGCGCAAACATTAACCCTGGAACCGTGCCGTGGGGTCTTTTTGGACCCCAAGGAAAAAAAATGCATTAAAATGATCATTACAATGAACTTTTGCCATTTTTTTACAGTATACAGTATACATACCGAAGCAGGTTGGTATAGTGGATAAGGCGTCCGACTGCTAATCGGGAGGTCCTGGGTTCGAATCCCGGGGCCGGCAACCCTGACCGTGGTTTTCTGTGGTTTTCCACGGTCTTTCTAGGATAATTCCGGGGTCGCTTCCGTATAATAGGCCACAGCCGCTTCCTTCCTTCCGTATCCTTGGAGGTTGAAAGGCAATGCTGGGCCAACCTCCTTAAAATATCAATTATAAAGTATACAGTATAGTTGGTTGGTTGGTTGGTTGGTTTGGAAGGGTTACCCAGCTTGTATGGCTCTGTCTGAGTCGAGCCTTGGCAGCCGGGGGTAGGAGAGGAAGGAGTGGGATTGCAAGGTAGGGGTGGGTGAGAAGGGTGGGGGAGAGGAGGGCTGGCCCCGGCTGTACTGCAATGCCGGGTCCAACCCAGGGACGGGGGTGGGATATTCTCCCAAGCACCCCGTCCGACCAAGAAATGCGAGTCAGGTCCGAGGACCGCTCGAGGAAGAGAGTACCGTTGCTGGCGAACCAGCCGGGACCTCATACAACCTCATGATCTTATATATTATTATTATAATATATAATATTTATATTATATATTATTGTATATAATTCTGTGTATGTATGTATTCTGTGCTTGGCTGTTGGACTGGAAGGTCACAAGAGTTCAGGATCCAGCCCTGGGAAGAGTACCCGGGACTGACCAGGGAGGAAGAGCTCTACTCCTTCCGAACCATGCCCCCTGACCTCGTGTCCAGGTTCTGGCCAGGAGGAAGCTGCACCTTGAATCTCTTCGTGCTCGACTCCCCTGACCACCTCCCTCAACTGGTCTTTCACACAGCGGCCTTTGTCAGGGTGAGGAACCTCGACGACCCTTTTTAGTCCAGTGCAAATAGCATATTACCTGGACATTTAGAGTTACTAAACGAAACTTGGGGTGTATGTTCGATTGGCCCCCCTGAACAATATCTGAAAGTTCCCAAGTGATCCCTCATGGGATTACCCTGCAATCCTGCAAAAACTGTAACATACCTGCAATTTTCCTTGAACCCGCATAGAAAGTGAACGCATGGACTTGGACACTCATTTCTTTTTACAAATTACTTGTTTTGACGTGTGTTGTGATTTAGAAAAAAGTGTCAACGATTTTGACATAAACTTAATTATGTTAACCTGCAAAACCTATTCATTACCTCGAATTTTTCTGGAATGCACGCAGGAATGGGACGGGTTGTCTTAGACCGAATTTCTTTTTTCATAGTGCTTCTTTTGATTGTATCGCTTCATTAAGAGTCAGTGGCGATGGTTTGGGTGCCTGGATAGCCTGCAGATTACCTGTAAAGCTCCTTGAACTCCACCCAAATAGACACATATTGTTGTACTACAGTCCAACACAATTTCCACACATATTATTTTGTGCATTGCAGTAGGTGCCTTTTAATCAAATTTCAAAAATCACCATGTTGGCGAGTAAGGAAAATTTTCTCATTTCCCAGCCGAAGGGTCGAGAGTAGGCCACATGCACAGAAAGGCCCAATTTCCTGATCTCCGTCAACCAGGCATACCGAAAGAAATGTTTGACACCATTGTGACAATTTATTGAATCCTTGAATCTAAGAGTAGGCAAATGTCCATAACTGAGATTTTTTTACAACAAAACGAGGAACATTGTAAGTGTGATAGGGACAGTTATTTTTAAGTTATGAACACCTTTCTTCGCTGGATATAAAGATTAGTTTTCCTTATAGGGTTATGTCTTATGTGCTTCAAAAAAGCCTAACTTCTCTAACTGGAATCTTCTATAACTCGAAGTTTTTTTCTGGTCCCATGGAGATTCGACTTAAGAGAAGTTTTACTGTATTATCTCACATGGACAGATGGACAGACCTGCTTTCAGCTTCTATGGCAATGCAGATACAGGTGCAAGGATTGTGTGATTGGCCTTTTTTTACCACATAAACGAGCCACATAGGCCTTAGAGATCTCTGCAGTAGGTAGTTAAGAATATTCTCCATCGTTTTAAAGCGAAAAGCCTATAACAAATCCACTTACCTGGTTATTGCAGATAACCCTTCAATTGAAAAAAAAACAAAATCCCATGCTTATACAACAATGTGTGTCCGTTTGGGTGGAGTTCAAGGAGCTTTACAGGTAATCTGCAGGCTATCCAGGCACCCAAACCATCGCCACTGACTCTTAATGAAGCGATACAATCAAAAGAAGCACTATGAAAAAAGAAATTCGGTCTAAGACAACCCGTCCCATTCCTGCGTGCGTTCCAGAAAAATTCGAGGTAATGAATAGGTTTTGCAGGTTAACATAATTAAGTTTATGTCAAAATCGTTGACACTTTTTTCTAAATCACAAAACACGTCAAAACAAGTAATTTGTAAAAAGAAATGAGTGTCCAAGTCCATGCGTTCACTTTCTATGCGGGTTCAAGGAAAACTGCAGGTATGTTACAGTTTTTGCAGGGTTGCAGGGTAATCCCATGAGGGATCACTTGGGAACTTTCAGATATTGTTCAGGGGGTCCAATTGAACATATATCCCAAATTTCGTTCAGTAACTCTAAATGTCCAGGTTGTGGGTAAATATCGACTAAATGCACTGGACTATGTGCCCCTAACCAGGTGCCGCATTCTATAAACTGCTACAGTATATTCAACCCGCTGGAGGTAATGAGGCACCTGGTTAGGGGCACAAGCTACAAAAAAAACTACTACTATCGGGCGATACCAGTTATATAAAAATGACCCATGAATTTGGAACACCCTGTATAGTGTACTGTACTGCACAGGGCTGTACTCTACGTACTGTATGTATTTAGAACCCTAAAAAATATGGCAATGTCTTCAGAGCATNNNNCCCCCCCCCCCCCAGCCAATCCCAGCTTCTCCCTATTCTTGCATTATCCTCTCTGCCACTTCCAACCAGCCCAAACCCTGTAGTGGGTGTAATGATGTAATGTTGTTCAAGTTTTGTGTGACTGATTTTTTCTGTTACAGGAGAAAGGAACCCTCAGAACTGGATGACCCTCAACCTGGAATCTCCCATTAAATGTGTCCATTAAATCTTTCAAATACTTAGCATCAAAAACAGCAACATTAGTACCAGTAATGTCTGTGGGAAATTTTGGAAACTACCTCATCTAAATTATAATTGTCTCATTTTATGCTGATTCACTTTATGCTGCTGTGTTGCTGGAACCAATTACTGGTGTAAAATAGGCAGTAAATGTAATTGTGGTAATAAATTAACCTGTCAAAATCAAATGTACAGAAAATTCAAAAATACTTGGTCCTAATATAAGTTTCAAGTATTTATATTTTCGAAGCAGATAAAATTATGAGGTAAAAAGAAATGTACGGTACTCGTATAGGCAACCTTCTATGTATTGCGAAATAAGATTGCTGGTCTTGAATGTGCAAGTTACACCCATGACCAGCATCTGCCGTTGTCACATGGCTAAAGATCCAGAAGAGGCACAAATACTATTAGAAGTAGAGAAAACAGCATGGAAAATAAGGGCCCACAAACATAATTATATACAGTGTATTGTGCAAAAAGTTATCAGTACAATCATTCATGTCACTTCTCATTCTTTGAGCTCAGATCAAAGTGTTCAATGTTGAAAAAGAAAATATCCACACCATTTATAAGCTCGGAGAGTACTGGGAAGAATGAGCACATACAATGTACAGTGAATGAAACAACTCAAGTTTAAAATAAAAAAATCTCTCTCCAATATCAAGGAAACATTAAGCAGTGGGTAACTTGGAGAACTTGGGTAGGATAAGGAACAAAAAAGAGTTGGATACTGTCAGTACTCTTTGGTTCAGGGATGCAAGTCTAAGCAGCTGATCCAATGAAGGTTGTCCTACAACAGGAATGGCTAAGGGCGAGCAGCTCATGCAACAAGCAGTCTGCAATCACAAGCATTAATCCATGAATAATATTCATCAAAATAAGCAACGCAAAATGCTTCATCAAAAATCCACATAAAAACAAGGCAACACCAATGTTATGCAAAAGCCCAAGCAAAAGAGTAAGAAAAGTGATCTAATGGTGCACCACAAGTTCATTAAACCTTTCAAATACTCATCGATAATCAATAATGAAGTTAGTGTTTAACCCAGATATGCGGGGAAAAGTTTTTGTTGAATTTTTGAACTTTTATTTGTTTCTATTAGTTCATATTAGTTCCCAAAACACAAAAATTGAGGTAAAACATTTTTCTGAATGCTCATTTGCGAGAAAATGGCCGTTCCCTATAATTATGGGATGCTAGGAAAATGTAACCTAATATGGGTATAATAGTTGTTGATTACATTATCATGGCAACAGTGACATTCAGCAATATCCATAGTTTCATAATATCACCAATGATTGATTGTTGTCGATTGCATTACCACAGAAACAGGCCATGCAAAGAAGGGGGTTGTAATTTAGTCACAATCAACAACAATCAAGGATTGTTGCAACGGTTGCCATGTTAATCAATTGCCATGTAATCTCGTTTTAATTATATGGATTCATTACAATACAGTTCAACAAAACGGGGAGGTGTGGTGGCCGTGATGGTAACGTCTCGGCTTGCTGAGTGAAAGGCCCCAGGTTCGATCCCCGCCTGGGGAACTTTCCTTTCACCTGCGTCAGGAGGGTCTCTGACCTGCACCACGGAGGTGTCTGGCAACCTAACCTCCTGGGGAACAGCACATGACCCCTTTACCGACATTGTACTTGCACCAATGTTCCCTCCCCAAAAATCCCTATATCCTTACCTCATGTCCTTTCATCCTTGCACCGGAGTTAGAAGAAAAATCAGAAAATTGAAGGAAAAATGGTGGCATTCCACCCCCCTATAAGGGCCTATGGCCCTAGCATGGGGTAACGTAAAAAAACAACAACAAAAAAAACAGTTCAACAAAACGTACAAAATCCACACACATCCTTTACTTGTCCAAGCAGTGGGTGCAGGTGCCTCGTGTGTTCCCCAGAGAGGTCACCAGATTTCAACACTACTGGCAGACATGGAAAGTAAAAAATATGCCTATATTTTACCATCGACATCATCATTCATAAGTTTTCTAAGTATTACAAACAAAAAATAACTCATAACACTAATCAATATTCGAAAATTAATTACTAATCATATTTGGAACATGAAGGTGCAGCCATTATTACCTGCGTTAAAATTAAAACACCTGTATCTTAAAAAATCTGAAGTAATATTGAGCAGGTTTGAACTTGTATCATTATCTGGGACTGTACTATTCAGGAGTTTATTGGAGCTGGGACTCTACTGAAGCACACATGACTACAACTGCCAGCTCTTTAGCAGATAGAAAAACCTGCACTAAAAATTAATGCGTAACAACTGTGCAGGTGTCCCGTACAGGGGAAGCTCGGCATGTCTGTGTTAAAGTGAAAGTAACACATATGCTCACAACAGGTGATTTTCCTCAGTAAAAATCAAAACTTTCATAGCCATAAACAACCACATGAAAAGGTAAATCATTATGCAAATCCAGCTTACAATCAAGCAACTCAAATAAGAGTAATAAGTGAAGCTCATAGGCGTCGTGTATGTTCACACACTTGTGATAGTAGGACTCAGATTACCATTTACATTTTTCTAGCAGTAGCCGCATGTACAGACCTTTGCAGGGTCTCTCGCTGGCAGAGGGATTGCAAAATGATACCTGGTGCTATTTTCATGCATATTGGTGTGCATGGAAGAGTGCCCAGAAAATAATTCAGACAAACACTATGAATATACAGGGGTTGGACAAAACAATGGGGCCCCCTGCAAAAAGGGGGTGAATTTTCTCCTCCATTGTACTCGAAAACTGAAGAAGTTACAGAGATGGCTTTTACCGATTTTTGAAGCTCTGTCGATGTAGATTACAGACATGAAGATGACACAAAAATCGCAAGAGAAGGGGAAGAGACAAAAGACTAACGACACCCCCCCCCCTCCCCCCCAGAGCCCATTTTTGACCAGAGTGTCCCACCCTTTTCATTTGAAAATTAAAATAATTACATATACGAGGAGTGATCAAAAAGTAAGGTCTCCAAGGCTGTAACCTTTATTCTGTATGAACACAAATGACAAAACTTACAGGGTACATGAGGACAATGGACATCTATTTTTCTACATAGTTTCCACACCGAAGAACGCACTTATCCCATCGCCAGACCAGTTTCTGAATCCCTTCCCAATAGAAAGGGGTGCCCTGTTGACAGCACCAGTCACGCAGCCTTCTTCACCTCATCGTCGCTTCGGAAATGCTGGCCTGCCATGTCTGCTTTCAGGGCTCTGAATAAGTGATAGTCTGTGAGGGCTAGGTCGGGACTATAGGGTGTGTGAGGAAGAACTTCCCAGACGTATCCATTCAGCAAAGCCATGGTGTCCCTCGATGTGTCCGGACGGGCGTTGTCGTGGAGAAGGATGACCCCAGCAGTGAGCAATCCTGGTCGT
>JYFJ02007517.1:0-15359 GCA_000934665.2 Catajapyx aquilonaris
CAGGGGTTCGAAATTTTCAGCCGTCAAAACCTCCATCCAAGGTATTTATTTTCGCTTAAATCCGCTGCAGTTGGCAATTTTCTCACAAAACGTGTGTGTTAATTGCCCATAGGGGGAGATGGTCATGATGGTGACAAAAAAGGCGTTTTTTGGGGGGACGTGGTTTTGTGAGTGAGTCAGAATGACGCAGGAGAAAATAATGCGTCCTCCCCCAACAGGGACAAAAGTTGCTTTCTTTGTGCTTTTCAAAATTTAAACTCAGGTTTGGAGAAGGGGAAGTAACCAGCCATGTGGGACCAAACGTGTTCAAATAATGTGGAGTGTGTCATATTTTGTCGGGTTGCTGTCTTCACCTGCTGTTACGTGGTACTCATTAATTGATGTTAATTTCAAAGAGCGTATTTCAAGCATGGGCTCATTAGCATCTCTGACACCTTTTGGGGTCGTTCCTATATAGAAAGTGCATGAAATATTTTCAATTGAAGCTGACGCAGAGAACATTAGGCTTGATTTTTTAATATTTTTATTGTTAGGGTATTATTATTACTTTAATATTATTTTTGTTTAATTTGTACTTGATATTTGTTATTATGTTTAATTTTTGTTACATATTTTAAAATTATTTTATTTTTTCATGTAGATGGGATAATTATGTAAATGTCAGAGTGAATACGTGCTGGAAGGATTACTGAGCCACTTACAATGGAAATATGTATGTAATTTTTTTGCGGAAATAACGCAACAGGTGGAAGTATTTTTCACTTAGGCTGCGTGATCAATGGTTAACCTCCATGATGTTAATTGTCTGGAATATCGCTATCGACACTGATCACTTCCTCTGCATTTACTAACGACTAATTACCCCAGCATTATTTGGAATAATGCAATAATTTCAGGTCATTTTCATTAAAGTGGAAGATAAATTGAAGAAAGTTTCACTTCTTGCTTTGGACTTAAATTCTCAAATTTCTTAAACTATGTTCCAGTTAATTATTATTATTCTTGTGCAATGACAATTTATGTGGAAATGATGTGTTGTTTCATCCCATTTTGATCCATCATACTTCATGAGCTGATATGTCGCACTTTTGTGCCTCATACTCTCTTACGTAACACTGTCGCGTCCCCTGTGAATATGCTTGGTGGCGAGCAAAAGAGCCATGATTTTTGCGGCATATGGCGTAGGATAAACAATCAAGGGCCCTCGGTTACCCAGCCAGGAAATGCGTGTAAAATTCTTCATTTCTCCTCTCGGGGAACACAACCCTTCCACACACAAAAAAAAATCTCATAACAACCCACACTGACATGTTGCACTTATTAGCAAACGCGAACGTGCTCGGCACACACATGACACATTACTAAACATTCAGTGAGATGATGACTAGAGCGTCCTTTTTGGGAAAAAAGGGGGAGCTAAAATATTACACACATGATTGCAAATGAGGAGACCCAGAGTGGATATTGTGTTGGATGGTGGAAAAAAAAGAAGGGGTGTTCTCCACCTGGCCCTCCCTTAGCCCTCCTAGGGGCACAAGGGGTTGAACCCCCCAGTTTTGGAAATCACATCAGCTGGCCTTTGTCAGAAAATTTTTTTCCAAACTTTTTTTTTTGAAAACACCCCCCTACACTCTGTATTATTTCCTCCACCCCTTTTTCTCCTAGCGCTCTTCTCTTCAAATCCGTGAATGCTGCCTCCGGTTTCGTCCCTTGGTCGCTCCCACCTGTCTAGCCCCAGGACGAAGGGCGTAGAAAGACCTGAAAAAAATGGAGAGTGATATGAAAAATAATAATCCGTTGGTGTGCGCGAAGGATTGAGGCTTGGGAAGTTTTGAATTATGGTCGAAATGACGTTAAAACTCCAGGCGGGGAGGGCGGGTCGGCTTCTTTTTTGGCTTCCACACCACCTCTTTTTTGGGGGGGAGAACCAAGGGTGAACCTCAAGAAGAGTTTTTCGGGGTGGGGCGAAATCCCCAAAAAGGTTCTTTTTGCTGCTTGGCTTCTTTTCAGCCGTGTTTGGAAGAGGAGGACTTGGGAGGGGGTTGAGATTTTCTTTTTTTCTTCTTGAGATGAAAGGGTGCCCTGCGGGGTGGCTTGATCCATTCCCTTCGACCGTTTCCAAATATCGAGGACTTTTTTTTCTGGGTGGAGGAAGCTGACTATTTGTCAGGTGGAGTTCCTTTTTTGTTGTTGGGGTTGGGGTCTCGGTGAAGTGTAGTCACAGAATTAATTAGGGGAAGAAAAGAGACTCGTTACGTCTAATTGGCCTGGAGTTGACGATTTTTTTTAGATGTCTGCTGGGTCATTGTTGGGGTGAACAGTGTGGTGTCGGGTTTGTCTGAAATTAATTTGCTAGTTCAGACGGCGATTTAGCAATTCAGATGAATATCTGAAAAGCATCAAATTGGATTTATACGATTTTTTAAAAGTTTCCGCCTCGTTTTTTTTCTTCAACTACGTCAACGTTTTTTCCGCCGCGTTTTAAACGCCCTTCCCAAACATGCTATGCAGCTTCCACCCTCAATCTTCCTGTACTGGCACAACATGCACAGCTACTAAATATCGACCTCCTATAAATAGATCCACAAGTGAACCTATTGAGTGTCTCCCCCTACACCCACCAAACCCACACTGTCCATACCCGAAAAGAAAAATGTCTGCGTGACTCCAGAAGTGCAATTCCACTCAACTCCGTCAGTAGTACCGCCATGTTATCATTACTCACTCTCGAAACCTACTTTGGGATAGGCATTATTAGACTGTAGGCCGCCACCCAACCACCCCCCTTAAATTTTTTTTATACTTGTTCTTCTTCGTCTTGAACCCTCCCGAAGCCAAGTTGGCTAGGTAGTTAGTGAATCTGGCAGGAGGTTTGGGTAGGTGTTGCCTCCGTGCAGTCTAGTCTGGCCCCCATTGCACGCTCCTCTGGCATCATGCCTGCCCCACTGCCCTTAGCAGGAGGCCCGTCCAATTAGGACACCTACAAATTAGTCACGATAAATCAGTCAAGGGTGGGGGTGGGCTCCCTCCAACCCCACCTTCAGGTAGCCGGGAGACGCTTTTGTTGGGGGTTTGTTTCCTGATGACCACTTGGAAACCACTGGACACTGCGGTTTCATGTCCCCCATGGGAGTCTGGTCACACGCGTCCCTTTTTAGATTTTCCTTTTTTTGAACCAAGACTTGAGAGTGGTCTGTGCTGCCTGAAGGACGTGGTGCACCACGATGTCATCCAGAACGTAAGACAACGCTGGGAGATGGACAGTTGTGCGGGGAAGCATGGTTAGATGAAAGAAAATATCCCAAATTGTGTAACGAGTAAGTTATTGGCTAATTAGTGCGAAACCTGCTTCAGTGTGGCAAGATGGCCAATGATTTAGAAAGCGAGCGAGGGTGGACAAAAGGAATGAAATGAATTACAAATTGCAAGTTTGTGTGACATCCGTGTGGGTCGTGTGCGTGGCAGGCCGGTAGGCTACATTATAAAATTAAGCTGAATTGAAGCGTCGGGTTCGATTAACATAAAACACGCACGCGATCTTGTTTTGAATATAAGCTCACCCTTAACAGTACGACCACTGTTCTAAAAATCAGGTACAGTATGAGTCAAATGTGATTGAATTAATTCCTCAATTGAACCGGCTCTATGTATCACCGTGTGTCACTTTTCAAAGCGTCCTGCTTTTCCGTTCTGTGGACATGTTTTGAGATACCGACCATCCCCGCCACCCCCACATTGTGACACTTGTCGTCCCCAGGAGCTGACCAACGAACGTGTTTGGACTACAGGTAAGCAAGACGCGTGTTGTGAAGGTTGAAGCCTGAATCAAGTATAATATAATACCTTTCTTTTTTTAATGTGCTGAGCATTGTGTATGCAGTGTGGGCTATCCATGACACTCACGGTGGCGGAATGGTCGAATTGTGGCGGAAATGCTATCCGCGATATTTTATGCATCGTAGGCGGTTCCTGCAATACATAACTCAAGCACATGCACCTGCCCACTTGAGAGATCCTGTAAATTTTCACGCCTAGCCCGCAAATCATGCGCCTTCCTTTTTTCATGTAAAGCTGCTCATCTTCAATGCCTTCCTAAGTGTTTCGTTTTTTTTTTCAAACAACTCGAGGACGCGGCGTGAGAATAAATTTGGCCTTGTGTTCATTTGACGACGGAAATTTCAGTTACAGTTTATCTGATTTGTTGAAACCCGAGTTACGACTTCCTATTTTAAAACAATTACCACTCCTCGGAGGTTTGGAAGAGTCCATGTGTTGTGTTGCCCAACTTTTTCTCGGGTGTATAAGTTTGGAAATGGGGGTGGAGGGCCCCCCCTCTTCTGATGTGTCTCGGTTGGACGCCCCCAGAAATTGCTTTGGGAGAGACCCTGAACCTTAGGTGAAGTTGTAATTTGTTCGTCAAAGTGGGCATCCACAAGAATATTTTAGGCCTGGTTCTTAGTGCATGACCACATAAGACGGCAGCCGATCATTCTGCATTTCAGAATATTATTCTTTTGACTAATGGGCACACTATTTTGGTTGCTATTACAGTATTGCCAACCTAGTCGATCACCTGATTACACGTCAACAGGCCGATATTATGACGGGAACTAACCCAATAAACAGAAACTACGAACATGGTGACATATAATCAGGTAATCATGATTGATTGATTGATAGGCGGAAAAAGCAACCACGTAAACACAATCAGGTAATCAACTCTTTTGTTGGCATGTACTGCTGCGTAAATGTCTAACAAGAAATGAAATTATGGAATACCCTGTACTTCATCTGCCAGACGTCATTTTACACACTTAGAGGCCAGTAAATATTACGACGTCGCTTCTGATTTGTATCTGGGTCCGCGTTGAATATGAATGGTTCTGTTAGGACTGAAGAAATCATTTGCATATACGTGCTCTTTCTCGGAGAGTTGGCCATTCCACGTGGTTGTGGAGGGCCAGTTCTTCAGGTATAGGGCACCTTCCTTTGTGCTGCGGGGATTTCAACCCTTC
The DNA here is from genome assembly GCA_000934665.2 of Catajapyx aquilonaris. Taxonomy (NCBI): domain Eukaryota; kingdom Metazoa; phylum Arthropoda; class Diplura; order Dicellurata; family Japygidae; genus Catajapyx; species Catajapyx aquilonaris. Next base: position 5,016 of record JYFJ02007517.1, read on the forward strand.
CTCTTCTTGGCCACTGCACAATTCGCCTTTCAAGCACCAAAATCCCCCTCATTTTTTTCTCTCTACCTTCTTCTTATCCTCATCTCTCTCTCCCTTTCTGACCTAATGTTCCTGGCCGCAGTATAAGGTAGGAATGTTGAGGAGAAGTGAATACCTTGTCAGGAGGCTTCGTCAGACCCTTCCTGAGAAGAGCTGGCTTGGCGTTGCACTGATGCTATCTCCTTGGCCTCTTCCATTCCGATGTCAATGTAGTTTCATCCTGGATGTCGCCTCTGGAAAAGGTGGGAGTGATTTTTTTTTTTCAAAAAAAAAATGGACGGGGGTTGCAACAAGTATGTGAAGTGCAAAGTTGCGATTGCATCAACGGATCACGTTCAAGTTGCTGATTCTTCCCGTCTTCAGCCTGCTGGATATTTTTTATGGGTTTAAAAAAAGAAAAGATTGATCTACACTTTTTTTTTACCTCCCTTCTATTTTTTTAATGTCCGACACTTGCGCCACCTTTGGAAGTGGAAGAACAAAGAAGGGGCGCAATTTGTCGGAGTCGTTTGCCGGGGAAATGTCTATGGGAGTTTTATATGCCCGGCCGTTTCCCTGCCGGACTATGGCCATTCCGAAGAGGGCCATAAAGGTTTAATGTCACAGGCGATTTCAGGTCTTAATCTTCAAGCGACAGAAAATAATTAGAGGGCCGGCTTGAGATACGCGATACTCAAACTGGAAGGAACAAAAAGAGAAGAGAAAAATTCTTTTCTCCCTATGGGGTGCCTTATATGCATTCTATTTTAACATTTGCCTGGTTTTTTTTACCGTTTGCGAGCGGTCAACTGTTCAAGGGCAGTTTTAAACCTTTTAGCTCTCAGCCTCTTAATATGTACAGAGGGCTCCGGATGGAAAATTCCAATCACGGTTTTTCCAGATATGTAATCAGCTAGCCAACAGACACTGTAGTAGCCGCCACCCAGACGAATCCACCTCGAGGACCATATCTCAGAGTGTTGTAACCAATCTGAAACCACTTGGTGCGAAAAACGATTAGTAGGTCTAATAGTAGCAATAGTAAAAAAAAATGTAATAAACATTTCATATTGTTGCATGCATCCGGTTGTATCAAGAAACTTAATGGAAAAATTCCTGAGAATGTTGTACAAAATTGAAGATTTTCCGATACATTCACACAGCCAGACCTGAATACATGCGAGTAATGACTGGTCATAACTGGTACTTAACATTGTTTTAGGGCCACTGATTTGTTTTGATCTGGAACTTGGCCAACAGTATTTCCTAGGTGTTGAGATTGAGCAACGCCCTATCCTGAGCAGAAAAAAACAATAACCCTCAGACACATACCGCAGCGAATTCTTCAACCCCTTCAAAACGCAGTGTGGTAACCAGAGAACAAAGGCCAGATTGGTAATAATCCGATGCATGCTGCTGGTGGCCACTCCCTACTTTTGGTGATTCTTCTCCCCACGTGCCATCAGGGTCATTGACAGCAAAAGCCTCCTCAACATTGTGTCTTAACTGCAAAGTCAGGGTGTGACGCAAGTTGCATTACAACCCCCTTGCTTGGCCCAAAGTCAATTTTTGTCCAAGAAAAATATAAAAGACCGGAATAGTCAGCCTGCTAACGCGTTCCGGATGCCCGGGAACTCTTTGGTCACGGAATGGCCGCCGGGAATTGCCCCCTTCCATAAGCTTACCCCCTCTATATTTTTTCGCTTTTTTTGAGTTGTTGGGAGTCTGGCGGGAAATGGAGGTCGTAACTAGTTGAGTAGGGGGCATTAGTGCCACAGCCCTGGCATTGATCGTCCAGGAGGCACGCCGGACCCCAAATTTCCAACAGGCCTCCCTCCCTCCCCCCACGAGAGAATTCTCCAACACTACATTGTTTATCGGAAGAAGCGTCAAGTTCATCACCTGGTCCTGCGACTCTGCAGCTCTGAAGGTGGAAGAGCGGGTGGATGGAACTGGTCCGCGCCACTTGCTCCCCCATCGTGAAAGTCATCGGATGAATTTTTGCATTTTTACACCGTGTAATTGGAAGAGGTGTTGCCATCAGATGAAGGGAACTTGTCCCATAAGTTTGGAGTTCAAGGAGGCGGGAGGAGACGCGTATTCTGGTAGCGCCGTTGTGACAAGATGGCCGCCGCGCGCTACCGGCTTTCGCCTCGCACTTTTGAAAGCGAATTACTTAAATGCAAGTCCCTTATTGATAGAAAATCAAGTAGCGTAAGATGTTGCAGGAGTGAATCAATGTGTTGAAACGAACGTTTGGAGGGTTATGCATGCTTGAGAAGGCACAATGGACACTGCTGTTATGTCAACGGTTTTACTTACCGGATCTTCCATGAGAAATGGACAGATTCGATGAATATATTCAGGAAAAAGTGTTGTGATCTCAGAATCATTGTGTCACATTAGGCAGGGTAAATATCCTGGAAGTTATGCCATCCCGATAAATGGACACTGTATGACATTGTCATTGTCAGAACAAGGATCAGCAATTCATTCCATAGGCTGTTCTCACCTTGGCTGGGTTGTGCGTCTGGCAAGCTCACATTTATTATTACAGTATGCAATCACAGCGAAATGCGGGCTGTGGAGGCAATTTTTAAGCGTCAACCTTCACTTAAGAAATTCCTTGGCCGTCTATTTAGGAAAGAAGTGACCGTGAAATCCACCGCCGTCCTTTTTCTTTTTCAAGTTCAACACAAAACCTGAATCGGGCGGAAATCCTTGAGCCCCCGGAATGCTTGCTTTCAGCCCAGCAAGCAAGCCAGCCCCTCGTCTCTCTTACTACACCCATCAGTTTTGATCGGAAATTCGCATTTTGGGGCGTAAAAAATCGCCACATTATTCAGGAAAGTTGCTCGGTGTGGCCGAAGCTCCAGTTTAGATGTGGGAGCGGCCGATGCAAACGACCCGGCCCGAAACACTGACATGAATTCACAATGGATTTTTTTTTTCAACGCCACCCCCCCTACGACCTCCCCATCTGGGGAGTTCAGCGCGGAATTTGCAATTTCGGAATGTCGTGTCCCGACACATTTGATGTGACTCGTCCATCGATTTTGCGTGCAAAATATTGGGGAGGAAGAACCTCTAAGAAAGACTCTTTTTGTGGTGCGTCCACCTCAGTAATGGACCTACGTTGTTCTACAGCAGCTGCTACGGTTCCATTCATCAAACGTGATGGTGACTCATTAGCATGGCAGACCTTGAAGTTCTTGGCCCCATAAAGTTCCACGGGGTAAATTAGGACGGTACAACGTGAGAAGCATCGCAATTCGAGTTTATTTTGGGGCCGAAAAAAATAATACAGTAGTTGTGATGAGGAAGCTGGTTGGCATCTAGGGGTCTAACACGCCTACATTTTTTTGACCGTGGACTACGCAAATACGAGCTCAATTACTGTGTGTATCTACGGTATTACGCAGTAGGTTCAAAGGGAATTCTGTAACGCCATTTTTCAGCCTCGTGACCTACATACGTCTGGTGCTCGTCATGCCAGATCTAAAGTTAAGTCGAACAAGGATGCTGCTAACTTGAAATAATAACAAATTTAGCAAAGTGTCATTCGCACAAGTTTGCCAAAGATAAGCATTTGATTAAAATGCGGTGGGGTCTGATCAAAACCACGCACGAACAGAAAATTATCTGTACGAGTTTTGCAACGAACCCTGTAATCTCCATATAAAGGGATGGCAATAAAACTGGAAAAAATTAACGACTTGATTAGCTTCATCCCGGCAAGTCCTAGTGGAATTTGGTTCCGCAAGTCGTCTGGCAGTTAGGCTGTGCACAATAGTCCCCTTAGGGACAAACTTGTGCGTGTGTCTGACAGGAAGTCTCTCTCTACTTGGAGGGCATGACTTTCCCAAAGGAATACCACCTTATACCATAAATGACAATCCTTATAATGGTAAAAAAAAATTGTACGTGACTTTTCTCGAATTGTGGCATCCAATTTCATCCTCAATTGCATATGCAGAATGGACACTTAAAAAACAGGTAATGCATACCGTGAAGCTCAATTCTTCATTTCGGACACAAGCAGTTTGCTGATGACCCGAGAAATAAATAATATTAAATTTTTTTAGTGGGACATGAAACATTGCGGACTTTCTCACCTTCAGACGTGTCTTGAAGACACCAAATTCCTTTTTTCCCCAAGAAGCATGTATATGCCATAAAATACCAAGGAAGAATCTCAGAGGGAGGTTTGCACAGACGACGTTTTTCATTTCCCAATATTTCTTTTTCCCCCGCAAGGTAATTTAGTGCAACACAATCAGATTTGTGGAGAGATTGGCCGGATGATCATGACAAATGGATGCCTCTGCTCGGGTTGTTTTTATGGTACCGGTTGCGCAATCCCCCCCGAAGTTATTAATATAATATCCTTTGGCCGGGGAGTCATGCACACTGTCACGTGGCAACCCCACACAGATCCGAAATATATACACAATTTTTTCCACCACCATTCGGTACAGGCTATCTCTTTCCATTTTACGCAATTTCATGCCCCGTTGCCGACTGCTGGAAAAAGTCAACGGCCGTGGCGCTTTTGCAATACACAGGCGGCGCTCAAGTTCATCTTCGTGCCTAGGAAACGTGCCTGCTGCTACCTTATAATAAGCGCCTTGTGGAAATGAAGGCCTGCCCCTGAAAAACATTAGTCATCAGCATGTCAATGCAAACGGCCTATAATGTATACAAAACCCAAGGGGGTCATGTAGCTAGAGCGCGTGAGCTCACATATGCGCTCATTAGGAGCTCCATGTCATACTCCAGGTCAATTTTCACTCGAATATTAGGGAGTATTGAATATTTTATTCAATTTGTTCGAGTGGTTCGCTTTCAACTTAAAACAGCCATAATTTCCTCTCAAATCTAATTTCGCTGCATGAAATTACTTTCCGCATAGAGATGATCATACGCCTAATATTTTCACGCAAAGTGGCAGTCAATGAGGAAGTAAATTTCTGAACGGAAATTGATAATTTTACATGTAAATTAGAATGGAATCGTTTCAATCAATTAATTAATAATCGACAAAATAATAGAGCAATAAATAAATGGATTAAAAATTAACGCTAAATAAATAAAACAGTAACATGAATTCAGCAGATAATAAACAAATGCGGTAAGGAAGTGAATACAGTAAATAAAACAGTCACTAAATCATACTGAAATAACAGTGGGACTGAAAATACACTAATTTTGCCTGCTTAATGTATAGGCTTTAAAGTGGTTAAGTGTGTGGTGTTTCTTAGCATCCGGATATCAAGCGGTAGACCCAGAAATGATTTGCAAGCCTCGATGTGGGTCATGTGTGGCAAATTGTGGCGGAATTTTGCACTTCTCCGGTTTCTGTCCCGGCGCGCGTGGACGCTACTTTTTTTTCATAGTCTGTGGCAGGTCACGATTTGCCCTCCGGGACCGAAATTCTTAAGGGTCAAGCGATGTTTAAGACTGCTGGGGGAGATGCGCATTAATTTTTATTGTGTCTCATTTATGCGGTTGACTCCAAACGTGAGCCATGGGCCTGATTACGCCCCTAAATGAAACACTTTGTAGGAGTAAATGGTGGCAACCATAAAGGCAAATAAGGTCTGGTTGAATCAGTCCTGTCCTGCAGAAAATCGTGTGGTCGCTGTTAAAGACGAAGAGTTCGTCAAACCCAATAATCCCAGCAGACAGGACCTTTAGAAGAAGAAGAAGGAAACAGGTTAATCGTAACCAATCCTCTTGGTCACATCGAACGAATCGGATTTTTGCAAGGCGTCAAAAACTTCGCACGCTGTTTTTCCTCATTTCGGATTCAGAGCGGTGAAGAATGTTGCACTACCAGAGTGTATATTTCCCACGGAAGCCGCATTAGAGTTGACTGTGGTTTCCCTTGAGAGATAACGGTGACAGAAAACCACTTTTTGATGTTGGTGTGGTCACACCTGATCATGCCTTGCCGAAAGATGGGTAAGAAAATTTTCTTATCCATACCTGTTCCCTTGTTGTTTACTCGCGAGTTTGCGGCCTCGACTGTTATTTTTAAACAAATATTAAATTAGCAACCGGAATCTAGGAATGTGGAATTTACAGTTTTAAATCCCTTTTATATTTATACCGGCTGCTTATTTACTCCCGGTTTTATTCACGAGTCTGATCGATGATAGCCTATTTTGGGTACCTGGAATCTTGTTCCGTGAGGGGAAAAGTGTGTGAGTCATGATTGGAGTAAGTCTTTAGTGAAACCTGCGCTGACTGCATTTTTCCCCTTGGCGTTTATTTCCCTCAGCTATGGCTCCCCTGCGTGCTCTTTGCCTGCCGCCGCAACGTAAACACACTCTCATGCCAACCTGAAAAGCGCGTGACGTCAGAAATCGCGCACACTCGTCCGCCATCTTTGATTGACTCGCCTGCCACCTGGCGCTAAAATATTCCGCCCACCAAAAAAAAAAATACGCCTCCCATTGATTAAAGTGGCGGCCAAATCTGGGCCCCAGTCGATATTGAGGTTATCCGTGCAATTATTGTTCCCATGTGACCTTTACTGCCGTGCAAGATTGACATGATGGTCAGAAGAATAAGCCATCATTGTCACACCGTCACTTCGATTGTCATGTAGATTTGCACAACCTGGTTAAACAATCCGCCACCGGAACCGTGTACATGTGACAATCGTCACGCATCTATATATGTTGGCCGGATAGGAAGATAATACCCGGTATATACCCTCGGTCTGTTAGAAGAACGTTGAGCATGCCAAGGCGGGCCGGGCACGCAGTTAGCATGGGGTCGAATTGGATAATAACCGGTTTGCCTGACGTAATCCAGAGTTGGGTGTGGATGAGATGAGCCCCGCAGTCTCCGCTGGTCAGGGGTTAAGAAAACGGCCTCGAGGCAAAATGCCGATGATATGTGGCAGCTGCACGGATTCACTTCTGGAGCCCCTTATATGGACTCCAAAAGGTAAACTGTGGGAGCTTCTTCTGCAACATCGCCTTCTGATAATGACCCGAATGTAAATTTTTGGGTATATTATGCAAAAATTGGGGTGTTCATTCAATTAGGAAAATGAGCCTCCCTTTTTCTAGGCCCCTTCTGGTTGAATAAAGACGTCATTCATTCCCTAAAGGAGGGGGTTGCCCCCATAGGATGGGCCCTCTTCTTGCATACCCGCAGGGTGTTTACGTGAACGGAGCTAACCACTTTTCTCCCTCAACACTTCTTTCAAAACGTCGGGGAGGCTTGACGGGCAGTATGGACTCGTCGATGAGGCACTAGCTTCATTTTCACACCGTCCACTCTTTATTTTAATCCCCTTCCCCTGCTCGTATGCAGGACTTACCAAATGCCTGTTATGACGTTGGGTGACATATTTCGACATTAATGGGACTAAACGTAAACAACCATGGTGCATAATTATATTCGCGCAGTGAGTGTCATATTTGTTGGATATGTACGAGTTGAGGAAGTGTAGCACTGTTTTAGCATGCCACCATTGTCTTTTTACATTCATCTACCTCTATTCTTTGCGCTGCAAAGCACGTGTGTCATCATGTTACAATCCAGGCATACTTATTGCCACATTGTTCAAAATCCCCAATGTTGCAGAAACGTGTCAGAAGCAGTAGCATGTGAAACGTGAGTTAAACCATCAATATGGCCTTATGCAACACTAATTTGTAGCAATTCTTCAATTCGTATTGTAGGACTAATCTTGATTAAAGCACCTTCTGTTTTTTTATATACCTAAATCACTTACAGACTGACAGTGACAAATAGGAAGCAATGCGGAACCGACTGGTGTAATAGTTATATCGTGTACCTGTCCGGCTTAATAATTCAATAATAATGCCCGGGACCAAATGCAGTGCTTGCACACAACAGGATTTGCGCTGAAAAATGCCGAGAGAGAAAAACCGGTTAAAAGAAAGATTGATCGAGAGAACACCAAAGTTGCTTCGGAGGATTTTCTTCCAAGCCCATGCTGTCCAAGTGTCACTGTAAGGCTTAATAGTTTGTAATAGTTTATCCCCTACTCAACTTTGGTATTCCTGCAAGCACTTTTTTTTGAGAGAGAGTGTGTGTGTCCCGGTGTGTCCTGAACATTCTCTATCAGTTAGTTCTTTTCCGCCGAAGCTGGCCAATGCTTTGCGAATTGCGGCCAGCATAATCCTCTTTGGCTTGAAAAATGGCATTAGGCTCGTGTTTTGAAACAGTTCCAATCCATCAAAGTCGAGGCACGGGCGCATGCAGTCGAATTCGGCTGGGGCCTCGAAATGGTAAAAGCGCTATTTTTTTGCAAACCCTATCCCTCCCCCCAACCCCCTACTATTCCAAACCCACCCTTGCACACAAAATAAAAGCCGAACGGAATCACTTAATGGACGCTGAGGCAACAAATTTGCTTTGGCTCGTATTTCTAGCCAATTCGTGATGGCGTCAGTGGGGTGGTTTGGAAGGTATAAATAAAAATTGCCACATGGCCCACCCCCTTTGGATGATGATGTTTTATTGCGTGCGGGCAATATCATAGGGGTTGACTGGAGGGATGAAAAGTATTTTTGCACGATTTTACTAGCCGTGTGTGTCTATGCAATTTGGCGCTTTTTTCCCCCCCTTTGGGGCGGAAGCATGGGGGAAGGGTTCGATTTTAATATCGGTTCATTATTAGCAATCCTGCATTTTTTTGTGAAATTGCGAATTTTTGTGGATCGATGTCACACACGCTGGTCCACCGCGGATTATAATTTTCTGTAAATTTTTGAATTTTATGTAATTATTTATTTATGATTAATTTCAAATTTATAAATGGTGTAGGCTATTATTTATTTATTTATTTTAAATTTTAACTTTTGTGCTATTATTTATATATTTTTAAATTTTGTATTATATATATTTCAGAATTTTAAATTTCGTTCATATTTGTTTATTTTAAAAATTTTATTATACATCAGAATTTTAAATTGATTAGTATTATAAATTTTGTATTATTATTTAGTTATTTAAAAATAATTTGATTAGTATTACAAAATCATTATTTTTATTAATTTTTGTACAAAAATTAATTGGATGATGGGATGTAATTATAGGAACATACATGTGTAATAATATATTTTTGGTACACCTTGTCCTTTCTGACGCGAAGAATTTCCACCCATATGCATCAGGCGAGGTTTCTCAATAGCTTTGAATATGGAAATCCATGAGGGGCAACGAAAGTGTTGTGGGATGACGCATATCTTGGAGAGAGAGAAGCTCGGTGGGAGCCATTAAAATTTACTCGTTATGTCAGAGCGGCTTCCACAGCACCGATTCAGCGTCAGGTTTCCTCCTAAAACGCGTAAAACGCAACATCTTATTCTTTTCGCCTCCGAGCTCTTTCCAAGGCAGAAAGGACATGTCGCCTAGGCTCTAACAGGTTGTGCGGAATCTTCTCCGCATGCAAATTCCAACCCCGGGTGTCTATTGCGTGACTCCTTTTTTCCTGCTGGAAAAACGGGGCAAATTAAACGAGAAGAACAGAGAAGAAGCCTAAGAGCTCATTATGCACTTAAGATTCTCGCCCACACTAATTTTGCAATCCTCGCCTGGCTGTTTTCACAAGGTTCGCATGTCCTTGGGTCTACAACTTGGCACAAAAATTCGCTGCAAAATATATTCACCATAGTTGGGAATAAAATTAATTTGACGATAAAAATTGACAAGTAGCGTTTCGACACATTTTGTTTTTCGACCTCAGTCAGCGGCCTCACAAATCTTACATTGTAGCACCGTTTGGTTCCGCAACCCGTTGCGACACTCCGGTGTTTTTATCGCCATTGCAAATAATGTGTTCCACTTTATTTGCCTGCAACACCATCCCATTGTTCGTCCGAGGGAATGTGCATCGGCAATCAACGTTTCTGGTTGTATCTGCGCGCCAATCAGGTTGCAACGTAAGGTGTATCCCGAATTTATTATTTTTACGTCATATCAACCATCGAGAGTTATGAGCATGTGTGGTCGTTACAGGTGAGGCTCAAATGTTGAAACAGTGTACAGTCAGGTCCCCCTCTCTTTAGTGTTGTCCGAGAGATGACTCACGGATTATCGAACATCATTAGTCGTGGTGAGTACAGAGGACGAACTGAGATCGATATCATCGTTTTGTGCGAACCGAAGTTCTTTTTGTATTAGGTCCTGGAGTGTGTTAAGTCGTGCTGGTGCAAGCGCGTTTTGCGTGGCGCGAAGCAACAGATGGCGAGCATCTGTGTAATGAGCCTGCGGTGATGACTCCGTGAATGTTAAATAACATTGTTACAGGTATTACCTGAAAAGGTAGTCGGGAGGGGG
>JYFJ02007518.1:0-15416 GCA_000934665.2 Catajapyx aquilonaris
GGCAGCCCAGCAGGGGGACCCAGGCTGTCCGGCAGTGGACATCAGAAGTTTCTGCGGACCAACTGTGCTTCCTGGACTGACACGCCATGTTTCCTGCACTTGGACCTACGAACATTTTCTCCCTTCACCCCTACCCCCGCCACATTACATTGGTTGGACATTAAGTAATTTTGTGATTATTCTGATGTCTTTGTGTGCGTTTGGATGAATTGTGAGTTTGTACAGCCCCGCCTTTTGTTTGTGAGGGGGGCACTGTGGCAGTCTGCCTATTGTAGTGGCTGCTGCCAACAGAGGGCAGCACTGTGGATAGGGTGGGGAGCCACCTGGCGGATGTTGAGGGAAGGTGAGGAGACTAGGCGAGGCAAGGGAACAGGGTGGTTGGGTGGGAGGTGACCTCCTGGTGTCCTGTGGCTGGGGGGCCGTTGGGCCCCATGCCCTGTGCGTAAGTGTTCTGTGTGTATGCTGGGTATGATTGTGAGTGTGCAATAAACAGTTTTATACAGGAACTGTGTGACTCCTTTGTCTGGGGTGAGTGGGAGAAATGGGTCGGGGCTAGGCCTGGTGAGTGTCTGGGTCTGGTCCCATGTGTCGTGCCCTCTTTAGCCGGGCGGGCACGTCACAATGGAATATGTAACTCATTTTTGACAAAAAGTGAACGAACCTTGATCATTTTTCTCCCGAGGTATTTATATGATTTTCATTTTATTGCTCGCATACGAAGTAGACTTGTAGAGGGTTTCATTCCTGATGGCTGATCCATACCTATTGCCTCACCAGTTGCAATAACTGACGCACTGGAGGCCACATGATTACCATACTGTATAATAATATTATGACAACAGTTTCATGCACAGTTTTCGGGCTTTATTATTTTGCCATGATTTATCCACTAACCATGACGCCAATATGACCGATCTCATTTTTTAAAAATGCATCCCTCCATCTATATTTATGATAAAAATTATTATGATACCAAAAATGAGTCTTGAAGTGAAATTATCGCAAATAATCTCAAATCGTTAAGAAATATCAATACAGTGTATGCCAAGTAAATCGTCCCCTCTCCTGATGTACCGGCACTGCAATACAATGGTTACTACGTAAATACATTTAAAACTCTGTTATTATGCAAGACTAGAATTTTCAGGTAAATGCAAGGGGTGAACCACTCGACTGTAAAGTGTACACCGGAGTACCGAAGTGGTTACCCCCTTGGGTAAATATGTATACGAAGTTTGCTAATGCCATCTACCAACACAGTATATCCCTGTTATTAGTCCCGTATTACCTTTCCATTTCCTCTTTACTACCCTGCTATGTGAAGCGTAGCCTGTAAAAATGTCTTAGTGACAAAAAGGAGAGCTTTTCAGAATAATGTTTTATTCGTGGCCATAGCTAGGCCTATTGCCAAGGAGCTGCAACTCTTTCGAGTCATTAGGTTTTATGACGTCACTATTTCCCGGTAGGGCTCTGAAACAAGAACATTGGCACTGGGCGCAGAAAACTCAAAATTTTCCAATGTGGGACATAAACCATATTTTACACACCATGCCCCTATTTTGACATTGCTCTCTCTTATACCAACTCTTCAAATACAGATGTGGAGCCACGCGAGATTTTGCCCCGGAGGCCCTTAATTGCGTGTTGTCTAATTGGCAGGGGAAAATACCCAGAATGTGAATGACAGTCGTTTTTAAGCCATTTTAGTCACGGATTTTGGGTGGAAATACACTGGACATATCATACGTCATAGGCGACGACCGTGATGCAATGGGACCCACTGATATAGTGGTTGCCTACCCTTCACGGACAATTTACATGCAATTATTACTTTTGCACGTGGACTTTGTTTCCTGGAATTTCGTGGCTTGCGAATGGTAAAAGAAGGTAACAGAAGGGAGTAGATCGTCACATAATTATGACCCCGAAAGCCGTGATTTATTGGTCATATGGGAAACATGAATGGAACTTGACCTATACATGATACGACACATTCCACAACGGAGTGAAATTTCTCTTCGACAGCGATTGCAAGAAAGAATGTAAAGTAATTCTGAATTTATGCTTTTTGAAGGAAATCCCCTTAGGCCTGCTGTTGCAAGATGTACAATGTTTATGACTGCTGCGATGCCCATTCACTGCCATCACACTGGCACAGGTGAGTGCAAGGATATTATGTTTTATGCACCTGCATCTGGCTCTGTTGCATCCCTTTCGGCACCCACACTTGATTAACTCCAGGCAGGATTCCGAGGTGCAGGATGTGTGGTAGTCCACACTTGACTCCACCTGTCCCCCCGACAGCGACACCTGGGCGATGCCAACCCCAAGCAGATGGGTCTGGGAGTTGTTGTTCAGCACGCAGGGCTTGGCCCCAGACTTGTCCACCTTGATATGCGGATCTTACTGCATGAACATTCAGAGCATCTCTTCTTGGCGGTATGTTCCTCAGTTCTCTGCTCTTTTTCGGCACTCATTCACCGATGTGAGTTGTGTGGTCCTGTCTTATATTGACACCACGAATTTTTCAATATCTTCCTTGACACTGTCATAATCTCCTTCTGATATAAGGACAGGAATCCATTCGTGGCGTCGCGCCGGGGGATGAGGTCCATGCTTCAAATGCCGACTTCTTCCCGCGACCGCAGAAAGCGGAGACTCTGCCACAGCCGGAGAATGCATGGAACGTAAGTAACACAGCCGACTTTGACGGGCCTAAAAAAACGAAATAGGTAAAATGTCAATGTGAAATGGCAGCCAGCAGGATCGTTCAGGTATAGCCTACCTACTTTTCCCCTCCGTGAAGGAAAATTAAAAGAGATTATGTACCCAGAGCAACAGCGATGGAGTGTGCTGCAACGAACTGCTGATTGTTCTTGGTTCCGAGGTGGACCAACAGCTCCTCTATCCCAACCATTATTTAGTTGCATATAGGCAACAGCGATGACAAGATCATCTGTGTCAACTGTCCTGATCATAACATTCTTGCATCCATGTGCCACAGGGTCTGCAACATGCAGCAAAAGGCGTGTGTCTGCCACTTCGTGATTGCAAGGACTCAGGGTTTGAAGATCAAGGCGTGCACTAGTTGTCATGACTTGTGTGTCAAGAGTAATGAATACATCAACACCCTCCCACAACTGGTCGATTATACAATTTGCTATCATTTCGAACATGGCTGTTTTGTTGGCGAGGGGCTCTGCAACATAGTCATATGCCACAACTGGTTCATTTCTAGATATTGATGAATTTAGATTTTGATAAATTCTATAAATCAGATTTAGAGTGATAATTATGCAGTTCAAGATTTTTTCCCAGTAGCCGGAACTCTTACCTGTTGTTGGCAGTAACTGAAGTAAAACAGCCTGCATTACCTTTAATGATAATAATAATAATATTGTCTGGTAATACGTAATATCTTGTGGCATAGGATTGTCTTGTTCTGAAATGTCATTACTTCGGGGGTGTAGGATATCGTGATTCTAGGGGATGTTTTGGTCCATGAAAACATGTCCAAAGGAAGGTTTAGGAGCACTATGTTTATTATAATATTCTTATTTGATGCAAGGTTATATGTTAGGTATTTCTGAAAATACATACCAATAATAATGATCATAATTATTTTTTATCCACAGCACAAAATATCACATTACTGGAAACTAAGACAAACTAAACCACACTAAACATCATCCACAAAGTCAGCTGGTGCTTCTGTATCAGGATCCGTATTGGCACTAAGATTGGTATAAAATGGATGATATATGGGAGGAATGTAAGGTAGAAGACTCAATACATTTTTGATTTTCAAGGGGTTGATTTGGAGAGAATGGGTGTACTTTTTTTCAAGAGGTCACCTTGTGGAGTCCTGCAGCATGCAATCTAGCTCCAATATGGCCGCCCCATGAAGACAATACCCTGGTTAGGGTGGGGGAGGCAACCATGTAGGGGACCCTGAATTGACCTCAACCAATAGGTATAAAATATCCTGGAAGGTATGCAAACCTTCAGCCGCCAATCGCATCACAGGTGAAGGTCGCAGCTATTTTCTGGGGGGCTACTGCCACACTGCTATTGGGGTAGTCACTAAGGACTCTTAGAATGCAGTTCCCCCCAGATGCACTGCTATTCTACAATCACGCTTAAGCGCAATCGCTACTTCGCAAATGATCAATTATCTACGTGATGTGGCTGCCTAGACATGATGACCCCTCTACATATAATGATGCTCTGGTGCCCCTTATGCCATTGGTACATGGCTTATGGTAGAGTTCCGATACACCCTGTATAAAGTAATCCATCTTGTGCAATTTACTTAATATGATTTTATCTCCTTGAAAGAACATTGATGAATCTAAGTCTTCTCTTAATAAATGAGAGGATTTACAATCACAGATTTCGCTTCTGAATAAATACATAAATAAGCAGGCCACGATTATACATAATATCTCCACCTATGCAATAAAAAAACATCCATGCACAGTCAAGTCGGCAAGCGAATTTCCCAGACTTAATTATCTGAGGTAAATGTCCCATAAATCTGTCATTTTTATCTCCCCACCCCTTACGATAATTCGTGCTGCTATTTGTCACCGGTTTAGCTTGAGTAAACATTGTCTTTGCGCTATAGTTAATGAATATTTTATACCGCCATTCCGCAGAGTTAATTACTTATTAATTGCTGACCACGTGCTAATGGCCACGCTAAGCCACCAGAAAAGTGAAGAGCCAGCTCCGTAAATGTCGGCCACCTCACCCACCACCTCTGGACATGTAAGAGCTTCTCAGGAAGGATGACTGTTAGCATGCCCCCCGCTCACTTCCCATTTCCTACGGTCGCCATAGCTGCTGCCCCCTCCACGTAGTTGCCTGTAAATAAAGCATTGTTCCATCATCAGGAAGGCTGTTGATAGTGCGCACGTCATCAGCAAACCTCATCACACGCGCTGGTCCGCGTATCTGTAATTAATGCAAATAGACAGCGCGTTGTTTACTGTGGCCACAATGGCACCCTGGATGATCAGTTCAGGGAGGGAAAACAGACTATATACGAGGGCGGAGGGGGTGGGGTGTGCACTGCCAAGCAGACTAGATTCATATTAGCCTATCATTCGCTATTGCTCCTCTGCGGGCAAAGGACTCAAGTCCAACATCACCGCTCCTGTCCACGTCTCTTCAATATACGGTAATAATATTTGTGGAAACTAGGCTACTGGGCAGTAGTAACAAATCTGTTTCCCTATATTGACAAGCATCTGACCAGCTAGCCAAGAGAATTCCGACTGCTATATTGTAGAGATAATTGTCTACACGTAATAATGTGTAATCTACACTTCTTTAATATTCCATGGCACAAAATAATGACTTCAAATTAGCAACCATCACCAAGAAATCCAGTCATTGTTGTCAGATTGGTAAGGTTGTTCACTGATTAGCAGAAAGGACAAATACCAGCACTCAGGATTATACCGGAGTATTTTCCGAGCAGTCTAGACCATGGTCCAGACTTTGATCCGATTTGCTCCGAATGACTTTCACTTTTTTCGCCACCTACAATAAATCAATGGCTGCCGGAAATTTAGGAAGTCATCAAGAGGCAAAGAAGTAGCCTACTGTACACTACAAGGGGAGGTCAAAAATTTAATTATGAATATTGCGCTTGGAGTTCGGGTGTGGCTTTCCATACGCTGGTTCTTCTCGCAGGCCTGTGGGTGTTCTGGTCGAAGTTCTGGTCGTTTGGAGGAGAATATTATAGTCACTTGCAGGAATTTAACAGTTGCTGATTCCTCTTCCAGGGGGGAGGGGGATTTCTCAAGTACCGCGTTGCATAGTCGTGTAATATTTATGTTTAAAATTTAATATTGAGAGTTTGCCGTCTGAGATGGGCAGGGGGGATGGGTGCTTTATAAGCTGTTTTTTTACCAGTTTTAATTCAGTTCATATTTTGGGTTAGCTTGTGGCTCCCGTCATCGCTGACTACCCCTTATAGGGAAATGTCGCGATTGTGTTGTTGTTGTTGATGTTGTTGTTGTTGTTGTTGTGACGTGCCCGCCCGGCTATAGAGGGCACGACACATGGGAACTAGGCCCAGGTACCCAGCAGGCCTAGCCACGACCCCTTTGTCCCACTCACCCCAAACAAAGGAGTCACACAGCTTCTGTATCAAACTGTTTAATGCACCCTCACAATCATACCCAGCATACACACAGAACACTTACGCACGGGGCACGGGGCCCAACGGCCTCCCACACACGGTACACCAGGAGGTCGCCACTCGCCCAACGCCCAACAGTCCTGTTACCTCGCCCAGCGTCGTGTCTCCACTTCCCCAAACATCCTCCAGGTGACTCCCCACCCTATCCACAGTGCTGCCCTCTGTTGGCAGCTGCTACTACCAGGCAGACTGCCACAATATACAGGGTGTAAATGAATTCAGCCGACAAACTTGTAGGGGTAATAGAGGGGACCAAGACAAACATTTTTGACATAGGAACCCGTGTCCGGAAACGCCATCTAGAGGGGGTTCATAGACAAGGAACGGGTGCGCTCAGACGCGTCACGCGAGAGGCGCTAGGTGAGCGGATTGTTTTGTTGATAGATGGCGCTCGGATAGTAACCAACGATGCGATGTGCCATAACGTGGCAACAACAGAGTCATCTAGCAACTAAAGTCCGCCTCCTAGGAGGCGCGCGGATAGTCAACAGCGGTTCTGTTGTTGCCAGGTTATGGCGTATCGCGTTGTTGTTTACTTACAACGACACGATACGCCATAACCTGGCAACACCTGCGCGCCATCTATCAACAAAACAGTCCGCTCGACTAGCGCCTCTCGCGTGACGCGTCTGAGAGCACCCGTTCCTTGTCTATGAACCCCCTCTAGATGGCGTTTCCGGACACGGGTTCCTATGTCAAAAATGTTTGTCTTGGTCCCCTCTATTACCCCTACAAGTTTGTCGGCTGAATTCATTTACACCCTGTATTCGCATCAGTAAAACTTCTATAAGTCGAACTTCCCTAAGTGGAAGTTCTCTATAAGTCGAAGAAAATGATGAGCTTGGTTGGTCACAATGTAAAAGAATAGGAAATAAACTTCCCTAACTCGAATTTCTATAACTCGAAGTGCAGGCAGGGCCTTACGATGGGGTATCAATCAGGTATCAATGCATTTTAAGTCTCCCTAAGTCCAAGTTCATGTTGGCGAGTACGGAAAATTGTCTCATTTCCCAGCCGAAGTAGGTCACGTGTACAGAAAGGCTCAATTTCCTGATATCCGTCTACCAGACGTACTATATCACTCAAAACATCGAGACGATTTTGCATTTGACTCAAGTGCAGCCTGCACTTGAATCAAATGCAAAATCGTCTCTATGTTTTTGAGCGATATAGTACGTACCAAAAGAAGTGTTTGACTCGATTGTGACAATTGAATCCTCGAATCTAAGAGTAGGCAAATGTCCATAACGGAGATTTCTCTTGGAACAAAACAATGAGGAACAGTGTAAGTGTGATCGTGACAGTTATTTTTAGGTTTTGAACACCTTTCGTCGCTGGATATAAAGGTAGGCTTCCTTATAGAGTTCTGTGCAAGGTTCTGTGCTTAAGAAAAGCTAAACTTCTCTAACTCGAATCTTCTGTAACTCAAAGTTTTTTCCTGGTCGCATGGAGATTCGACTTATAGAAGTTTTACTAGGTGCGAAAATAATATTAGAGAGATGCAGGTCTATACTCTTGCTCAGACAGGGGTAGAAACACAAGAAGTACGCTAGATTTGTCGAGAAATGTGCAAGGTTCATTCAAGTGAAAGTGCACCAGTCAGCTATCGTCATGTCATATTATTCGGATGTTCACTGCAATTATTGAATGACACAATGCATTGAATGCCACAATTTCCTACCATGAACAGAAACAGAAATAAATATTTTTTTCCGCTTCCTGAATATTTTCCACATTTCCACAATTGGGCCCTTATTGTATTGTGGTCTTCAATAATTATTACAATGACTTGTCTGTAATATTGAAGCAACTCATATCATTCTGTTAGGCAGTGGTTAGGCCCCAGCTCAGCATCAGCGACTTGATCCCTGACAAAACTCCCAGTAGCACACATGCGATACACATCCTGACAAAGAAGGCAGCCGTGGTACTGGTGATGGTGGAAGACAAGTCGACACTGGGAGCCAGACAGGCTCGAGACATGGTTGTGATGCAGTTGCCCATGTAAATACGATCCGGTTGTATAGTGGGAAGTATAAAGATGATCGTGCCTACGTCTACTTGCATTGCCTTCTTCCAATTGGGTCCTAGCCTTGGCCTGTGATTTGGGTAATTTGTACACGAATCGCTCAACCATACATATGAACCTACATTCCACCACTTTTCGGCACCAAAATGTCATTCCTCGATAAATTATCGGGGGTTTAAAAGTCACTCGCAAATTGGCGGGAAAAACGGGGGCGTGGCCTCGGACAACAGTGACGTCAGCAGGTCTTTGCCTCGCGTTCGTTCGATTCGGCTGATTGGCTGATTGGCGGCCGTTCGATTCCGTTGTTAGGCAACAAAGCAACTTTTTTTAACGGTGACGTCAGAGGGCAATACGAAACCGTATAATTATTATGATCTTAGTGTTAGATCAATCATAGCTCGAAAACTAATATTTATTTCTTCAAACAAAAAACTCCAAAATTTATTTAAAAATAATTACGATTTTTTACATGGGTTTGCAAAATGTAAGCTAGGACCCCATTCAAACAAACGTGTTTACATCATGGTGATAACACACCGGACGCATCTGACCCTCATTTCACCTTGATGTCAGGCTTCAAGTTGTGGGAGTACTGTACTAGTACGAGTACATAGCAGATAATATAAAGTTTAGATGATCTGCTATGTACGCCCACTGCTTTAGAGTTTAGATTCTAAACTCTAAAGCAGTGGTTGTCACCTTTCAAGTGCAGCCTGCAGCACATTATAGTGGGCCACATTAATTAAGTGAATGCATGTACCATTAGTATCTAACTTTTTCTTGGCCAACACCTCCTTGATGAAGCTATCCCCCCCTGCTACTGCACAAAAGATTACAATTTTTTTTAAAAAAAACAACAAAATTGGCAGGAAATACATACCACTAACAGGTTCATTCCCATATATTCAAAATCCGAACTTTACATCCAGTTCTACATTATCCAAATATCCAAATATTTTTGCAGTGTACGACTACCATTACTGTTGGGTATCGTTCCTAATAATATTAGATAAGTGCCGGTAGTGAAAACCTGCGCCATCATCTACTGTACTATTGTCATAAAAATTAAAGTGGAAATTATGGAATGTTACCGTATTCTGTGGCCATTTCAAATGCGAGAAAATGGTAAATTCTCAACTTGCAAGACCAGATTTCTTTAATTATAGGAAATTAAAACAGTTTCGCTTTTTTCATCTAATATTACTAGAAACAACTTCTACTAAAATATCGTGCCCCAATCAATCCTGAAAAATATTATGTCCTTCTGAAACCAAAACGTCGAGTAAAAGTTCTGAAACTTTTCCTTCAGCTCAGTGCCACGCTGTAACTTAATTAGTTTTTCCTCCACGCTTCCATTTCCTAGGTTTGTGAATGTGAATAAATGTGGATGAATCACCTAAACTACGACAATTTATTCTCGATTCAATTCAGGTGATTCGCAGATATCCACATTGGCACAAATTGCTTGCAGATCATGATTTTTGATTTCATATTTTCCTCTGATTCAGATGTAACATGTTTACGAGGCTAAATGCAGATTTGACAGCCTGTAATTTCTATAGGTTCCAGTGTTCAGCATTGTTTTATTGCACCTTGGAACTGACCACAATTCAGGCGTATCTTATTATTTGAAGCACAAAATTGGAGAGTTTGAATGTGAGAATGTATTCCACATGACAAACGCACTTAGGTGATATAGTGTAAGTATCTATTTGGAAGGGGCATAATATTCGTCACACCAATGCCCCCACTCCCCACCCCTTATTTTCCACATTCTGTCTCTCGCGCTCTCAAGCCTGGTATCCATTTCCAGACGTAAGCACAACCGCACCCATAAGGCTCCTGTCCGCCCAGGCTTTACCAGCATATATCACGGGCTCAAGTACCCTAATGGGACCATTATTGATCCTTATTTTTTTATGATAGTCGGTAGAGCTGAGGCTACTTTGCACTGGCTCCCATAACGAAGGTCTTCTTGGTGACTCATATTGGAAATCCGAAAAGAAATTGCCTCTTGTGAATTTCTCCTCCAGCTTCCCTCATGCCGCTTTGGATGAGAGGATTCCTCGTTGTATAGTCAGTTCAGAGAACAATGTATCTTTTTTTTGAACTTCTGCCCTGCACATTTTATTGTTTACTGCGTACTCTTCTGTATATTATTTGCTATTTTTAAATAAATATTTTTATACACTGCATTCATCATTAATTGTGGCTATTTTCCGTCATTAATTGTCTTCCCACATGAATTATGCTGGGTGAGGTGAAAAAGGAGGCAGGTAATAAATGAATGCTGTGCATTGAAGGGAGGAATGAGTGACATTGCTAAGGACAACTATGTATAGCTACCGGCCTTACCGTGAGCCTTTAATTATATGGGGGGAAAGCCCCTGGTATGTAGTAAGGTATTCTGGGTAGCCATTGCTTCTTGTTTTGGAATTAAAATCATACTGTAGATGGGAAGATGTAAATGTGCTGTGGGTGGCGTAATTACGGTGTCATCGAAAAATAATGTCACAATTTTAAAAGGCTATAACTCGAAAATTTGTAGACTGAATGATTCAAGTTTTGAATGCTAATATGCCTAAATGTTTAAAGTTTTGGTTTCCCCTAAGTTTGTTTCCATATGAACTTCATTTGTAGCTCTAAAAATTGAAATATGGTAATCTGTGTCGTGCCTAACCCAATCGGACATGTCTGAAGTCCCCATTGCGATCCTATCCCATAGGTGCTATAGCACTGCCGAATATTTTCACCATACATGTATCTCCACAAAAAAGTCGATCGGGGTAAGATCTGGGCTTCTGGGGGTGCTAAGCATTGGGAAAGTTCTCATCCAAGACTTCGCACACTGGGGGGGGGGGGGGGGGGGGGGGAAGGAAGTGGNTCCTTTTTATGCGCATCATCAAGAAAAATGTGTGTTGTGTAAGTACCCTTCACCTCGAGCCAAACCCGATCAGTGATATCTGGCGTTACCCCGATGGACTTTTTTGTGGAGATGCATGTATGGTGAATAGATCTGGCATCGCCAGCACCTATGAGATAGGATATCAATGGTGACTCCAGGTCTGATCTGGTTACGGAAGACACCGATTACCGTATTTACATTTTCTAAGCGACAAATTAAGCTCATATCGATACAAACAAACTATGGTTAATATTATGGGTGGTGTAGTGGTTAACGCCAAAGCCTCTAAGGTCCCAAGTTCGATCCCCGGGTCGGACAGAGCATGCTTATGTGGATAGATTTTCGATGGGTTCTCTCTGTGTTCGCGTGGGTTTTCTCGGGGTTCTCCCGTTTCTTCCCGCAATCAAAATCCATCACAGCGCAGACAATGATTAAAGACGATCAATTAAAAAGATGATCCCCTAAAAAGCCCAAGGAGGCTTATTAAGGGTATCCATCATAATCATCATCATCATCATTATTACCGGTATTATTATTATTATTATTATTATTATTATTATTATTATTATTATTATTATTATTAAACTATGGTTAATACCAAAACGTTAGACCTTTCTTAGCATTTCAAAACTTAAGTCATTAACATATGTCTACAAGAGTTATAGGGTCTTACAACCAAAGTAACACTTCTTACCCTCTCAGAATTTTGAAATTTTTTTGGATTTTCCCATTATTCTGCTTGGCCTGTAGTGCTGAGAAAACATCACCTCCGCTGCTAATTTCCACGTCAGCAGGGTGAAAATACAGCCAAAAGGGGATGTTCCGAAGCCACAACACCTGCATCCGGTCGCGAGTCGCCCGCCGGTCCCGGCTGCCCGGTCGCGGTCGCCTTTCACCGCGTCTGTAGCGTTCTCCGGTGCCGCGAAGGAGATGACCCTTCTCCTTCGCGGCACTGTAGAACGCTACAGACGCGGTGGGCTTCGGAACTTCCCCTTTTGGCTGTATTTTCACCCTGCTAACATGGAAATTAGCGGCGGAGGTGATGTTTTCTCAACACTACAGGCCAAGCAAAATAATTATTGGAAAATCCAAAAAAATTCAAAATTCAGAGAGGGTAAGAAGTGTTACTTTGGTTGTTAGAATCGGGCATTCTTTTTCGACCACCCTGTATTATGGGATGGGAATCATCACTGCCTTGGTCCGAAGCGATTAGCGAGTGGTTGTCTAAGCTTGCGCCCTATACAGGTAGGCCTACTCCTGGTTGTACGCCGGGGATTGGTTCCAGAAACATGATTGTGGCGTAAAGTAAAAAGGAGTAAAACGAAACAAAATATATTATAATGGTAGTGAATGAGATAGTTTCCAAAACTTTCGAAATATATTCTCCCACGTACTACCGTATACATAATATTGCCGTTTTTAATGCTGAGTATTTGAAACATTTAGTATGTATGTTTAATGGGAGGTTCCAGGTTGATGGTCATCAGGTTCTGAGAGTTCCTTTCCCTTCTTTGGCAAGAACTGTAGTACACGTAGTGCATTGTAACCATGGGTTCAGTGCTTCAGAGAGTACAGATACCAAAAATACAGTAGCCAACTGTATACTGTATAGCTATAAACCCTGCCACAAAAAAGAAGACGTGCCTATATCCTCCTGAGACCTGATGTCCAATATACTGGACATCAGCAAAGAAAAATTGGCGTCAATTTCAGTTGACACCTATTAATTTATTTTTGCTGATGCCCAATATATTGGACATCAGGTCTCAGGAGGATATACTGCAGTGTGTAGATGTTTTGTTATTTTCACATTTTAAATTTTTTTCCAATTAAAATTGGTTTAAAATGAGATTTTGAAACCGGCATTAATGTGAAAAGACGAAAAACGAAGAGGCGTAAAACGAGGAGTACCGGGGTATCATACGAATTCGCCCGAAACCAACTCGCCCCATGCAACTCGACACTTAATTCCGATTAACTAGCCCATGCGAGGACTGCTCCAGTTTGTACCGGTATATATCGGGCGAGTTTTCGTCGCGCGGATTTGCATCAGGCGAGTTGGTTTCGGGCGAAGTGTGAAGGAACCGAGTACATGTAGTACAGTATAAATGTTTTTCTATCCTTATGAAATAATATGCTTGATTTTTTACTCGCAAGTTACTGTAAATATTTTACGTTACGATAAACAATATTGCTTAAAGTATTTGCCTACAATACAACAACTCCAAAATATTTGCGCGTCACACTAGCAAACCGACGACTAAGCATGCAAGCTAAAAATATATAATGATTTCGTCTTCTTATTTTTAAAATGTTCCTGATTCCGCTCTCCACGATGAAATAACCCTTGAGACACCTGCTGTTGCTGGCAAAGTATTTAAAAAAAACCAGTGGGAGGAAGCAAGGAAGTGGACACGATCCCTGCGTTCATTTCACATCGAAGAGAAGAGGTAAACGAAGTGAAATAAATTCAAAGGAGGATAGGCTTTCTGGGATTGCCACTAAGCTCATTTGCCATTCCGGTCATCCCACCAACTGCTTTTATGGTAAGGAAGGGCAGAGCTGGGTTACGGCATTCCCGATTGGGTGCTGTATGGGTGGAACGCACAAGCTCGTTTGTCGACCTTGTGGCTACATTAAAATTTCACTCACGGACTTGTTTTATAGCTCATCTCCCTTTGGACGCTTTCCTCTAACCCCTATCTTCTTACTTTTCTACCCTCAACCAAATACCCTTAAAAATAAACGCGACTTGAAATTGATATAATCGCAAGCTCATATCCTATCCAGATATATTACTGCCTAATAAAACTTCAGTCTTCATCAAGTTCAGCAGTTTCAATGGCATCCCACGCTGATTTACTCGCATGCTAATAAGTTTGACTTAATCACGTTTGAATATCTGTCTTTCTTACCCCTCTCTTGCTGATTCATCACTGATAGGCATATATATATACTCATGGAGATTAATATATTGAACGAGAAATACAGGGCGACACGGTGGCCGAGTGGTTAGCGCCGCAGCCTTCCACCTCTAAGGTCCCGAGTTCGATCCCCGGGTCGGACGGAGGATCCTTATGTGGATAGAGTTTCGATGGGTTCTCTCCGTGTTCGCGTGGGTTTTCTCGGGGTGCTCCCGTTTCCTCCCGCATTCAAAATCCATCACAGCAAAGGCAATGATTAAAGACGGTTATTCAAAAGATGATCCCCTAAGGGGCCCAAGGGGCCTATCACGGGGTATCCATTACTATATTATTATTATTATTATTATTATTGAACGAGAAATACTGTATGTGGCATATATTCCCAATTTCTGGCATTTTCTAGACACAAATTCTTGCATAAATGCTGTATATTAGTAGAAATAGTTGCATGAGTGGATATTTTATATCTCCAATGGAATCTCGCCTAAATGCAAATGTTCCGAATTCAACCCATTTCCTAAGAAGAGGCGAGATATTCTCTTCCTCCTCCGTATCCTAACTTATCGCGTGTTTAACGGCTATTTTCTCATGGATTGGCCAGGACTTCCCTGTATAAGGCAGGCAGAGAGGGGCGCGGGCACAAAGATGCTCGGAGCACAAAAATGGCGACCGCTGCCGTGGGAGCAGCCATTTTGGGTGTCGAACACGTGACTCTGATCCAATATGGTGCGAGTTTACTGCGAGAGGCTGTATTGGTTGCGTAATTTTGAAACAGGTTCTTGAATCTTTCAGATAGGGTACAATAGGACTATGCGAGAATTTCCTGAAGATGGCCTTTGGAAAATTCATGTTTTCCAGTCTTATACAGGGTGTATCAAAACTCTACCATAAGCCATGTACCAATGGCATAAGGGGCACCAGAGCATCATTATATGTAGAGGGGTCATCACGTCTAGGCAGCCACATCACGTAGATAATTGATCATTTGCGAAGTAGCGATTGCGCTTAAGCGTGATTGTAGAATAGCAGTGCATCTGGGGGGAACTGCATTCTAAGAGCCCTCAGTGACTACCCCAATAGCAGTGTGGCAGTAGCCCCCCAGAAAATAGCTGCGACCTTCACCTGTGATGCGATTGGCGGCTGAAGGTTTGCATACCTGCCAGGATATTTTATACCTATTGGTTGAGGTCAATTATCTCGGTCATGCGGCGGCCCAGGCCTATGATTCCGATACTGTAAATGATCATCTGCTGGCTGGTTCCATTTCAATCCAGACGGTGGGTGCCCAGTCATGGTCTTCGATTTTTTTTAAAAAAATATATGTGAAACCCACATCCAATTGAACCC
>JYFJ02007519.1:0-15352 GCA_000934665.2 Catajapyx aquilonaris
ATGCACTATATCTAGCAGTGGGTCAAAAATTCGAGACATTTTTTCGGACGTAAATGTTTATATTATGGCGATGCACGTATTATCCGCACCCTGATATAATCGGGAGTACAGTGTAATTGGATTCTATTGTTGGTTGCCAGTTGTGCCAACTCAATGACCTTCACTGACTGTATATAAACAAAACCTGCCAGTTGGCACCATCACTATGGATGACCAACAATATAGTACGTTCCAGGCTAATAATTCGAACGCGTGATATTTGCAACCCGCCTTCTTACGTTCGATTCTACGCATTCAACGGGAGTCAGGTTCCGAGACTGAATACCGAAAGAAGTGCCCCGAAGACAGTGCACTGTACTTCCCATCTGTGAAAGCACCGCGCATGGGTAGGCCTACGCGCGCACATCCAAAGTAGTCCGATCAGTAGGCCTAATGCTAAGGTTAGAATTTCGAACTTACATTTCTCCAGGCCAGTGCATACGGCCATTTTTCAATGACCAGCTATACCCGCGGAGAAGGGGGGACAGGTGTAGGGTAGGTGGGGAAGGTGGGGTAAAGGTCCGGCAGTGGTGACGATGACCGAGGCGGGAGAGACGGAAAAAAGCGACCTTCACCCAAGGAGGCCAGCAGGCAACTGGACGTGTTCCACCCCCACTGCGCATGCTCGGAACGGGGGCCAATCGGAGGCGTCGTGGTAACAGTGCGTCATGGATGCGATGCAGCAACAATGGACGGGGGGCCAATAGGAGGTGGCGGCGGCAACAATACGGGGGCGGACCAATCAGAGGGCTCGGCCCCCGTCCGCAAGGATTTTAATATTATAGATTGAGTCGAGCAAGGTTATTGGTATTAGCAGGACTTTAAACTGGAATCTCACTCTGAACTGAATAGCCTCAAATTTGTCAGTGCACAATAACCAGTCACACACTTATTTCATGATTTTTCTACTAGGATTGCATTTCCTTGCACAACATTGCTTTACAATGCCTGCAGCATTAAGGGCGGCATTAACATGAACATAGATGGTGATCAAGACACAGGGACATTAGAAATGTCAGACTTCACATTAAGCATGACCTACTGCTACACGGTGTATTTTCATTGTTGTGAACCACTACTATTAAACCTATAAAGGCCCATACACACAGGCCGTCGACAGTTTTGGTTTTTGGTTGGGTTGACGCCGCGGACCAATCATGACCCAGGTAAACAAGCTCTAAACAGTGGGTTGCGCTTGTTTACATGAGTCGTGATTGGTCCGCGGCGTCAACGCCACCAAAAACCAAAACCGTCGACGGCCTGTGTGTGTGGGCCTTAAGACCTACTCAACTTTGGGGTGGGTGCACCACCTCCCTCTGCGTTACCCAGTTAGTTGTTGAATTTACCATGGGAACCTGTGTTAATGTTGAGGCACTGAACAGGCTAGGAGTACGTTGCTGAACTCAGCGGCTACCGCAGCGGAGGTAAACAAGTCGTTGCTGAACTCAGCTGCGCTGACAGCGCAGCGGCTCGCAGCTGCTTAGTTTAGCAACATCCTCTAGTTATCTTGCACCCAGCCCTAAACATAGAGGTGCAGGTCCCTTGGTGTGTCAGTTTGCAACAGATATGGATTTGTGACATATGTTATCCAGACCAGACCGAGACCTTGACTCGCCTAGACATGTGAGTGGCTTCAATGTAGCTTATGAATATTCCTTTCAGACGCTGCAGTGAAAATGCTTTTGGGATTCTCTCACAGAAGTGGCGAGTGTTCCGAAAGCCTATGCCCCTGTCCGTAGACAATGTCTGCAAGGTGACACAAGCCTGCGTGGTGCTCCACAACTTCCTACTGGAGACAGAAGGTCGGCCTGGAGCAGTCCGGATTTATTGCCCACCAGGGTTCACCGACTTTCTGGACTCCAATGGTACCATCCACGAAGGCACCTTCAGGCAGGAAACTAGCGAGTGTTTGGGCCTGGTTGACTTGTTGCCCACAACAGCCAAGAACTTTAACCATGCTGCTGGGTGCGTGCGAGATGTCTATGCAGACTACTTTTCATCTGCACATGGCGAGGTTCCCTGGCAGTGGAAAGTACCAGGTGCCAACAAGGACTAGTAGGAAAAGTGCAAGGGGGATTCTCTTCGCAGTAGAATATTGACAGGCCATGTCTTGGAAGTTGTTTGTAACAAAGTTGTACACATGACTATGTTATTTATTTAATTTGTGAGCTTTGTCAGATCAGTAAAGTTCATATTCATGTACTTTTTAAAGTCAGCAGAAGTTGGAAACCAACAAATGGTCATAATAAATACTTGTGAGTCAGTTTTTGAATCTGGACATTTATTTTCTGTCACCCTTCTCGTAATCCTGCATTAAACTGAGAACGTCATTCTCGAACGACTGCTGGCTACTGGCAGGCAATTTTTTGTAGCGGCCTTCCAGGTACTGAGAAAATCTGGCGAAGTCGGACGGCTCCTTCGGCTCCTGCGGCTCCTTCGGATCCTTAGCTAGTCGCCTGAAAGGGAACATAAATTGTTGTGATGACTCAGTATAGGTTAAAACAGATTAAGGCTCCTTATAGCATTGTCACAATGACTTTCCCAGCATCCTAAAAAATTACAATGTACTGCCATCTGTTTTGGATGCAAGATTGCAACATGACTGGCAATTTTCAGGTGGCAATTGGACAACATAATGGCTTGTAATGACGTCACAGTTTGTATGTTACTTTACTTAATAGGGGGACGATACTGAAGCTTTTCATTTTACATACAGAGTCATATGCTGCAATGTTTCCATCATTGTGCCCTCCAGTGGCGTAGACATCGGCAGAGAACTTGTCGATGCAGAAGTTGTAGATGCAGACTTTGGCAGGCTCGACCTTTGTGATGCAGAGGTCTTGGCAATTCCCTACATCCTCTTCCTCTTCTTTTGAGGTTCAACGCTGTGGGGAGTCTGTGTTGCGTTTGGGGAAAGCGGTATGATGGATGTGGAAGAAGAAAAGTAGGATGCAGTGGGTGTAGAAGAATGTGATGCATTGGGTGTGGAAGAATGGGATGCAATGTCATGTACGTGGGGTGACAAAGGATCGTAGGGTGTGAGGGGGTCGCGGGGTGTGAAGGAGTCCTCGGGTGTCAGGGGGTCGCGGGGTGTGAAGGAGTCCTCGGGTGTCAGGGGGTCCTCGGGTGCCAGGGGGTCCTCGGGTGTCAGGGGGTCGTCGGAGTATGTGTCTGGATCTCCAGTATGTCTGCAGTCTATGTCCATGACGGCTATGGTCTTCAAGTCTTGCAGTGTCACGGGGAACACTTCGTTCCCTGAAGTTCTAAACCATGAAAGAGGGATTCAATTTAAGCTTATACTGTTCATAATTACTTGGCAATCTTTGCACTACAGTGAAATGTTTATTTGCAATTGTAATGAAACTGAGCCATAAAATTATCATGACTGCATTATTGGAGGAATGAATTCCAGAGTTTAGAAATTTTTCCAAGCTCGCGAAATATTGATGTATCACAACTGTGGAAGATTGACTAGATAAACTATTGCAAAACTATTGTGAACAATTGCATTGGGCACCCATGACATAATGGTATACTCACTGCCTGTTTTCCGGGCGTCCTCGCAGGAACGACATGGCATCATAATACTGCCACTTTGGGGGGGCCACGTATGCCTGCCCACTCTTCTCTGCGCTCACTTGCTGGTGTACTTTCCTGTGGATATCCACTAGGTTCCTCCATGCTGTTTTGCATTCTGCCTCTGACATTATTTAGAGAATTGCAATTAGTATTTGTAAGCATGAGGCATCACTGGCTCAGAAACAGAGGTGTTGCAAAGAGGGCTAGTACGAAAGTAAGTTTCGCTATGTTTATAGTTTCGACGGCTTGTGACAGACAGGGTAAGACAAGCATGAGCAGATACGTTGATCCTTCTGGTACTTTATAGGAAGAACCAGCGTCTTCTTGCTGCTTATGCTGCTCGGCAGCTGTTGGACGAGACCAAGTCGCGAGCCGAGTGTGCCCACCCGTATGCCACCAGGAAAAGTCCTGGCAGATGGAGAGTCCATGTGACTAGCACACTCTGCCTGGCATGATATTTCCTGGCGGAATGTGGCGAGCACGCTCGGCTCGCCAGTCAGTGTCGGCCGACCGCTGCCGTGCCTGCGCATTGGCTGCAAGAAGCCGCCTACCCATCCTATAAAGTAGAGCAAGTATCACTGTACCTGCCCATGCTCGTCTTTACCCAGTCCGTGGTATGGCGTCAAAACTGCACCATAATTAAACTTAATTTCCGACTAGCCCTTGTACTTTCCACCTGACTCCATTTGAATAAACTGAAAATGAGTGTGTTCGGCAACTGTTGTGGTTATATTGTGCATTCCTCACCACTGATATTAACTTTCAATTGGTTTAGAAATGCCTCTTTGTAGTAAGCGTGCCCATTCATCACAGCAAGTAAAAAGTTGTCACGTTACCTCTAG
This sequence comes from Catajapyx aquilonaris, assembly GCA_000934665.2. Classification (NCBI taxonomy): domain Eukaryota; kingdom Metazoa; phylum Arthropoda; class Diplura; order Dicellurata; family Japygidae; genus Catajapyx; species Catajapyx aquilonaris. The sequence goes on from JYFJ02007519.1 coordinate 4,461, forward strand.
CATATTATGCGTGTGTAACACTGCGAATCATGTGCTGACTATGTGCTATGTCGTAAGTATAGCACAAGGTGCTCTAGTTAGCACAGGAGTTAGCACGGGGACATTGGAATCATGCGCAGATGGGATTGTGCTCTCTGGAATTATCATGTGACTTTCATATTTGGTACAGCACACCGTGTGCTGACTATTTATCCAGTCAGCACAGTCTTGCGCATGTGCTGAGTCGGTGCTGACTTTGAGATCCAAAATTCCCCGTGCTAACTCCTTTGCTAACTAGAGCACCTTGTGCTATCTACGACATAGTACATAGTCAGCAAATGATTTGCAGTGACTTGTAACAATATGAGCTACTTTAACAACTAGATCAGGTCGAGGCTGTGGTGGAAATTAATGGAGAAGCACAGGTCGACTTCTTGGAGAAGTTTTCCCTGTACATAGTACAGCTGCTTCAAAGAGATGGGCGTCTCAACTGAAAGTTCCTTTGTGCGCGCGCATGCGGGGAAGGCTCTGATAGGCCAGATGGAGTTCCGGAGCTGTGACGTAGTATGGAGTGGCCAGGTGAAGCATGGGTGAAGACGGAGGCTTGCAAGGGGGGAGGCTCCACCCGGACCCTGATTGGTCATATTTAAAATTCTCAGCAGGGTGACCAGACCAATATAGGCAGAGGGAGTGGGTAGATGGGGGAAGGAGGAGAAGCAGGGGCACAGCAGAGGTTACGAATCCGTTGCCTCCTTGCGGAAAAGACTCCTTGGGAGAAAAACGGTCGCATGATGCGCTCGATTCGTTCCGACATTATCTCTGGTGGCCACGGTTTCCGTTGCCAAAGCACCCAGTTCGCCGGAACTGGGCTCACTTCCAGACGGTATAAACACACCTTGAGGCTTTCCCTTGATTCGAACCGTGACCTTGACCTGGCCACTGACCAGTCCTTCCTCCCCCTCCTGCAGCTCTCTCTTGACCTTGTCCCACTTGGAGTGGGTCATGCTGTGTCCCAGGAGTCTGCATCTCATGTCAAACACCTGGTCGCAGTACAGGCAGGGGAACCTCCCCACTGCCAGCATGTCCATCTTGATCCCAACCAAATCAGTAACTGTTATCCTAAACTGAGGAGAGCAAATGCAATGTCTTATCGACAATATTTCCAAAGGTGGTCGCACTGGTAGGGAATGACGCGCCTCTCGTTGTTCACCCCAGCAACTAATCTAACCCATGCTCACCCTCCTCCTGCCCAACCCCACCCCCTCCGAAAACAAGGTTGGGAAATTTTGCGGTTGGAAGAAAGAGAAGGGTCGACTGATAAGACATGATGAGTCACAATGCACCGAAATATGGGCAGGTAAAAGGGGCTATACATGCAGGAAAAATCCGGTGAGCTAAGAATGGCGTTTATTATGGTTTGGTCAACTGTGACCCAATGACCCATGAAGTAATTAATTGTTGCCCTCAGGCAACGCTGCGCGTTCTCTGCATACTGCTACTGTAGGGTACGTGGAAAGTAACTTACTAGAAATATGTCATAAATTGCTCAAATATTATTCAATTTTCATGAAATAAGGTTTTTCGTGTAAATTATAATGGTAGAATTTCGTCTGTAACGCTGAAATTCCACATCTGGTACTATAGTTTTCTACCAATATCTGTAGGAGATCGGAATGTCCGCGACCACGGTCATATAAGTAAGGTCTGGTCACTCCCACCCACCCCCTGCCGGGGGGTTTTGCAGCCGGTGCTCACCTGAGGGCGCCATGAGATATTTCGGAGCCCAGGTAATAAGTGGCGACCCTACCGGACTAGGCTGAACTATATAGGTACGAAAGGGAAGCGCTACATTGGGGGACCCAACATAACCGACCCCGGTGATTCTAGCACCATGGTGCTGCACGGAAGTGCAGGGGTACCAACTTCTGCATTTTACGATTTTTAATTTTTTAATTTTATATTAATATTACCACGTATTACGCTTGTAAACAGTGTTGGTATCACTTGTAGATTTATTTCGAAATTTTAAGAATGATACATCTTCCGCAAAAAAATTAAAGTACACATGAAATTATGCAACATGGACAAAAAAAAATCACAGCAAATTCCGCGCACCAGATATTGTCACTATTCCACGAGGTATGGACAGGTAGTGTCCCCAGGCACTCAGTGTCACCAAAAAAGGGAGGGGCAAACGCTTGTGTGTGGCGCCAAATGAGCGCCAGTCCGCCCCCTCCGACTATGTCATAAGTGCACGAGTCTATAGTCTACTGGACAAAAAAAAATCACAGAAAATTCCGCGCACCAGATATTGTCACTATTGCGCAAGGTATGGACAGGTAGTGTCCCCAGGCAATTGAACTCTTATGTAGCAATCAGTTTTACGAGATTAAATTTAGTTATCGAGATATTAATATAATAATATTTCTTTTCAAGGGTAGCCTACCAAAATCACAATCACGCGAAGACGCACTTTTTCCCGCTTCTTCCATTGCTTTCAATGAGGATATCTCGGGAACTGTTGTGAGAACAAACATGAAATTTTAAACTCATGCTTTTGGAATAACACACTGTCATTTAATGCATAAATTTACCTCATTTAATGGTACAGTCACCTGCAAAAAAAAATCACAAATCTTGCATATTTTGGTCAAAATGCGCATATTTCGCAATTTATTACGCCGTTATGGTAAACACTGTGCTGATTATATTTTATGATATACTCGGTGACCCCCTCCAGGTTATAAAATAAAACCTTCATTAGCTCCGCGTGTAGTTGAGATATGAGAGGTGAAAATATGGAAACAAGCGAAAACATGCATATTTCAAAAATTATTTTCTCAAAAAAAGCCATTTTAAATATTTTATTTTTATTTTTTATTTTACAAGGACGGACATGTTATAAAATTAACTAGTGTCAAAACCCGGTATATATTTCTTAAACGTGAGATATAAATTTTTGAAAAGTGAAAACTTTCGAAATTGTGCGACAATATGCACACTTAAAATAAATGTTTTCTCGAAGAAGTAATTTTGAAAATTTAATCGTAATTTTTTGTGTAACAAAGTAGCATGAGGTCGATTATAAAATTATATCAAAATTCGAAATAAATTGCGAAATATGCCAATTTTGACCAAAATATGCAATGTTGGAGATTTTTTTGCAGGTGACTGTACCATTAAATGAGGTAAATTTATGCATTAAATAACAGTGTGTTATTCCAAAAGCATGAGTTTAAAATTTCATGTTGGTTCTCAGAACAGTTCCCGAGATATACTCATTGTTAAGTAATGGAAAAAGCGAGTCTTCGCGTGATTGTGATTTTGGTGCCCTTGAAAGGAAATATTAATATCTCGATAACAAAATTTAATCTGGTAAAACTGATTGCTCCATAAGAGTTCAATTGCCTGGGGACACTACCTGTCCATACCTCGTGGAATAGTGACAATATCTGGTGCGCGGAATTTGCTGTGATTTTTTTTTGTCCATGTTGCATAATTTCATGTGTACTTTAATTTTTTGCGGAAGATGTATCATTCTTAAAATTTTGAAATAAATCTACAAGTGATCCCAACACTGTTTACAAGCGTAATACGTGGAATTATTAATTTAAAATTTAAAAAATTAAAAATCGTAAAATGCAGAAGTTGGTACCCCTGCACTTCCGTGCAGCACCATATGGTGCTAGAATCACCGGGGTACATAACCGTTGGGCTCGCATGTAGCGCTTCCCTTTCGTTATTTATAAACACTGCAGAGTGCACAACAACGTTGCCTGTACGCACTAAGGCAACAGTTCTTTGTGATGAGATAGTGCCGGCAAAAATAGGAATGGTGATGGTGACTGGCGACAAGAGAACTATTCTGCACGGTTTGACACATGTAATGTGATATTTCATACCCTCTCACCTTTATGAAGGCGGCTCCAAAAATAATTGCTGATGCAGCATACTCCGTCAACCCGCGACCCTCCTGCCGCGACCGCTGCCCGCGACTTTCATGGAGCACAGAAATGAAATGGTTTCTCTCCTGTCTATACCGGTATCATTGGCCTATACTATCCTGCCACCTAGTGGAAGCTGCAAAATGCTGCAAACCTACTGTCATCTACAACCGTAGTGTACAAACGTATCATCAACTTTGAAGCGCGTGGTGATTGCCTAATGTAACTGTTGCCCTCAGGCAACAATGCCCGCTACAGGGTTAACCCCTTGACCCCCAGCTATATACCTACCCGCCAGCAACCTAGTTTTCCGCTTATTACTTCTACTCTGAAGATACGGAAAAGATATTTTACACAAAATAACAGTTGTACTTACCCGCGATCAGGAAAAAAACACTAATATGAATGTGTTTGGAACTATTTTCCTCGTCTAGAAGTCTCTAAATTAATTTCCCAAGAAAGAACGGAAACCAACTAAATTTTGCTCGGAAAAACCAGAAAAGAAATCATTCCCCACCCTTTTAGTATGCAATAACCAAGAATCTGTTATAGTCGAGGTTTGTTATATCTGGAGTCAATGGCACATAATGTAATTTATTAGTCACATATATTATGTAATATCAGCATATTATTAGTTACATATTATGTAGGGCAAGACGTAGGGCTAATATCATCAGATTTGTTATCCATATTGTAATATTTATTATGAAGATATAATGCTGTCATGTCTAACGTTTCAAGGGCCAAATATTATAGTGGTTGCAGAGCTAATCAAATAAAAATAATATAATCAAATCATTACAGTTGCTGTTGTATTTCTATTGCCCCAGGAATATGCACAAGTCAAATTTTTAAAAATTTACTGGCGCAGGAACAAATTATTGGAAATGGGAAGAAAGACAGGGTTAATAAATTGCATTGGATGAATAACTGGAAATGAATCACACTATTAAGATAAATTATTGAAATTAATGTCCAAGTGAACTGAAAAATTGCATAACAAGTCATCATAAACACATCAAGTCCGCAGTTATAATGCTGCAAAATCAGCTGTATGGTACATGTGATGAATGTTACTTCAACAATATTGGTACTCCCGTGGGTACTCCGCATTCGTGCCGGTCTCATTCGTTGGACTGTCCGACGTGGCCACTGCGGACGTATCACTGGTAAGGTCTTGTCCCGCCTCATCCCGTTTCTCTCTGTGCAAGGTTTCATGATGAACCAGAGATTGCGGAATGCGGAATGCCTTCCCGCACACCCTGCATTTGTGAGGCTTCTCTCCGGTATGCAGCATCACATGTACTTTCAGCGACTGTGGGTTGTTGAAGGCCTTGCAGCAAGTGGTGCACACAAAAGGCTTTTCGCCCGTGTGTGTCCGTTCATGCAAGGTGAGAGCGTTTGCACTGGAAAGTATCTTACCACACCAGACACACTTGCACTTCCTCCTCTTCCTCTGTTGAACAGGCGCGGTCCTCTCAGCAGCTTTGTGGTGATGAAACTCATGTATCTTCAGACCTCTCTCCTCCAAGAAACCTCTCCCGCACTGGCTGCATGTGAACGGTGCTGGAGGTGGTGCTGGAACATGCTCATACTTCTCGTGTTCTCTCTGATGCGAGTCCAGCATTTCCTGCGTGGCAAACCTCCTCCCGCACTTGCCGCAGTGGTGCGGGGTCGTCACGTGACTGGATCTCACGTGCCTGCCCAGATGTGACCTGCAGCGATACTGCTTCCCACACGTCTCGCACTTCCATGGTCTCTCCCCAGTGTGCACTGTCAGGTGGATCCTGGCCTCAATCTCCGTGTAAAATGCCTCGTCGCACATGGGACATTTGTGCGTCTTGTCTCCTACATGCCTCCTGCGATGGCGCATCATACGAGATCTGAAAACAAATGCCTTGCCGCATATGTCGCACACATGCGGCCTCTCCGTCTTGTGGGCCCTGCGGTGCATAGACAGTGCAGGCTTATTTTTGAAGATCTTGCCGCAGGATTCACATATTATGCACTGCTCCGTGTGTATCATGCAATGTGTCTTCAATATATTGTCGGTTCGGAATGTCTTCCCACATGTCTCGCATACGTATGGCTTCTCGCTGTGTGCCCTGCGATGAATACTCAGCGACATTCTACTTCGGAATGTCTTACCGCATGTCTTGCATGTTACCGTCTCTTCCGCAGTGGGTGTCTTCTGCTTCAGGCGTTTCTTCTGCCGCAGGTGATTCTGAAGATGCCGCATGAAGTCAGTCTTTAAGGAAATTTGTTTCCCACACGTCAGGCATATGAAGATCTCATGGCGTTCCCTGGAATGATTCGCCATCTTCACCTTGCTTCTGAAGCCCTCTCCGCACGTCGTGCATTTGTGCTTATGTTCCCTTTCGAGGTTGAGAGTCGGGCATGTTCGATTTATGTGGTCAGCGAAGTTAGATCCGGACAGCAGTTGTTTGCCGCACTTATCGCACTGGAACACCTGTCTTTTCTTCGGCTGTCTTTTCTGCACAGTGCGGGAAGTCAGGGCCGTCTTTACACTGTCGGACTTCTGACCGCTCCTCATTGCCTCCATGTTCTTACTGCCGCTGACATTAGTCTTATCAGAAGGCTCAACTCTGTTGGTTTCCGCAGCTGCTTGATGCACTTCCTCAGCACTCTGGCCAACCTGCTGAGTCTCAGTACTTGTACTTGCAATGTGATCTTTCCGTGAAGTATTGGCATGGTTTGCATCAACCTTGTTCAATTGTTGGCGCATTGGCACCGCAATTATTCTCTGGGGAGCATTGTCTGAATTGCTCTTCATTGCCTCTGTGCTCTTACTGCAACTGATATTAGTCGTATCAGCTCGGTGTGTTCCTCCAGCTGCTTTACACACCATCTTAGTGCCAGGGCCAATCTGCTGAGGCTTAGTACTCGCGCTTGGAATGCAAACATTCCATTGGGCACGATATACATCAGCCTTGCTCAATTGTTTGCTCTTTGGCACCCCAATTCCCTGCCCATTGCCGCAGAATTTCTTGTGGAACTTCAACTTCTTGTCAGTCTGAAACTGTTTTTTGCAATACTCGCATGGAAACACAATCACATTGTGGGCCTTGTGCACGTGTCTTGTGAGGTCTACGCTTGCGGAGAAACCCTGCTGACATTTCCTGCACACCCAAGGCAATGCAGATGGATCCGCATTGGGGGAGATGAGGTCATCCGCTGACATTTCCTCACCATCATTCACCATGCTGACCTCGGACACACTAGTTGACGCTGTGTAGTCAACTTCCACTTGGTCAGTGGCTGGCCCCTCAGATTCGTGGACTTGCCGCAGAGATGAATCCGTGGTTGTCGGATTACCACTTGACGACCCAGCGATGGTTTCATTCCTGTAACAAAGGCTGAGGCATTACCCATGGCCAAATGGTACTATTTCCTTTACTCAATGAGCTCCCCAACTATTTTAAATTGGCCTGCAAAGTTTCAAGGTTATTGCACTTTTGGACATGCAAAATTTATTTTCCTATTGCACAAATACTGACTGATCATGAAGAGATAATTAAAATCTGATTGAAGTTCTGAAATCAGCAGGTTTCAAACCATAAGTGCAGCAATTTGTAGGTTTGTGGTGCACGTAATGAACGTACAGGAAAATATATTACAAGACAATGGCACCTTTCATAACAAAATTGCCGAAGCTTTTCTCTCCCACTTATGACCGACATAGTGAAAAATTAATAACGTTTGATCTAATCGAGATATTGACATAAAAATTTGAGGATATCCCTCTTGTAACATGTGCAACAAAATGTTCCAAATTTATTCAAATGGTTGGGTGACATTCTGTTTTTTCTATGGATAATCTGACATGGAATGACCCTGGAACCGTGCCGAGGGGTCTTTTCGGACCCCCAAAAGAATTAAACCGCATTAAAATATTACAATTACAATGAACCGTTTGCCATTTTTTAAAAGTATATAACAGGAAGTGCATGTTTATTTTGAATTAGCTATCATTTTAGGCATTGTTCAAAGAATGATTGTATACAGGGTGGTCCAAGTTCAAGTGTCGTTTTATAACGGCGATTAATAGAAGCGCTTAACGATGACGTAGCAGCGACGTGTAAAATTGCCCACTTCGATTGCGCCGAAGATTTTACGCGTCGCTGCCCGACGTCATCGCAAAATCACTGCTATTAATCGCCGTTATAAAACGACACTTGAACTTGGACCACCCTGTATAGTCAACACATTGAAAAGTATTATATAAAAATTAATAAAACCTGGCACGGTTCCAGGGTTAACAGCTCACACAATTGCAACGATGTCTGCGACTGATAATTTTAATTCTCAAGAGGAAATGGCTTACACTTGCGGTAGTGCGAACACAGCAATTTGCTCCCTCTTTACAACTCTGCTGACTGCGACTGGCTCGGCCACTGGTGGCCGCTTTGGAGATCCCCTGGGACCCCAAGTCACCTTCGCTGCACCGCTCCTAGTTGCTGTCTGCGTCACTAGAATGCAATAGTCACATCAGTTGGAACACGAGTTGCTCTGTGGGGGGACCAAACGTGTTGTACTCACAATAGGCGCCTGTCCGCAGTATGAACTGGGGGAGGGCGCCTTCCTTCAGCTGTGGTCCGCACCCGTCCTGTCCGTCATCAATGATGTCCTGCGAGGCGAAGTGGTCCGCGCAGACCTTTGAGTTGGGCGGATCCAGAATGATCTTCATCCACTTGTACAGCATATGGGGAATGGTCGGGAAAGGGAAGTAGAATGGTTGGGACTGTCCCGATGAATGGCCATGGTTGGGACAGGTTGGGACGCAGCACACATCGGCCGGACTCATCTTCGCTTCTCAAGCGGTGGACACACCCTGTGGGGGTTAGAAGATGGGGTGGGCTTTATTCTATGCGGAAGAGTCTGGCCAATCGGTCCAGGAAGGTCCACTCACCCCAATTCGTTTCCTTCGTCGCTCAGGAGGGAATTTTTTGGCGAAAAATAATCTCTGCGAAATTATCTCAGGAACAAATCGGCCATTTTGTGTCACGTGACGTACAGTCATGTCGAGATCAAACGCCACGGCTTTTGTACAGTGATGTCAAGATCAAATGATCTATTGACAAAAAAAAAAAGTTAATTGACATTATTTTTCATACAATCGTTCACATGTGGGCCTGAAGTTACTGCTCATGGGGAGAAGACAATTTGCATACATGAAAATATTAAATGAAGAGGTTACCTGTACAATAATTGCACAACAGTTTGAAAATAATGTGTCGTACTTCATTTACAGGATAAATGAACAAATTATTGGAAATGGGAAGCACCGCCGGGTTAATAAAATGCATCGGATGAATAACTAAAAATGAATCACACTATTAAGAAAAAATTATGGCAATGAATGTACAAGTGAACTGAAAAAAATTGCATAACAAGTCATCATAAACACATCAAGTCCGCAGTAATCACCTGTGTAAAATGCCTCGTCGCACATGGGACATTTGTGCGTCTTGTCTCCTACATGCCTCCTGCGATGGCGCATCATACGAGATCTGAAAACGAACGCCTTGCCGCATATGTCGCACACATGTGCGATGACAAATCAGTGACCTACTACTTTGGAATGTCTTACCGAATGTCTCGCATGTTACCGTCTCTTCTGCAGTGTGTGTCTTCCTCTCCAGGTGAGTCTTAGTACGTGAATTTGCGATTTGAGCCTTCCTTGAAGTATTGGCATGGTTTGAATCAGCCTTGTTCAATTGTATGCGCTTTGGCACCGCAATTCCCTGGCCCTTGCCGCAGAATTTCCTGTGGAACTTCAACTTCTTGTCAGTCTGAAACTGTTTTTTGCAATCCTCGCATGGAAACACAATCACATTGTGGGTCTTGTGCATGTGTCTCGTGAGGTCTAGGCTTACGGAGAAACCCTGCCGACATATCCTGCACACCCAAGGCAATCCAGATGGATCCACATCGGGGCAGACCAGGTCATCCGCTGAGGTTTCCTCGCCATCAGTTACCTTGCTGACCTCGGACACACTAGTCCACCCTGTGTATTCAACTTGTACTTGGTCACTGTCTGGCTCTGCTTTGATGACTTGCAGCATGGATGAATCCGCGATCGTCGGATTATCACATGACGACCCAGCGATGTCTTCATTCCTGTAAAAAAGGCCGAGGCATTACTCATGTTCAACTCCATCATTTCATTACGTAAAATATTCACCCCCAAACTGACAGATAGAACAGGTTCTTTCTAACAATATTAATGAAACGGTGAATCTCAACTATTCTTGTCAGCGACAGACAATTTCGTGCCGCTTTCATTCGTTGGACTGTCCGACGTGGCATTTTCCTCCCTCTTTACAACTGTCCTGAGTGCGACTGGCTCGGCCACTGATGGCCCCTTTGGAGACCCCCTGGAATCCGTAGTCCCCTCTGCGGCACTGCTGGGAGTTGCTGTCTGCGTCACTAGAATGCAATAGTCACACCAGTTGGAACATTAGTTGCTCTGTGGGCGGACCAAACGTGTTGTACTCACAATAGGCGCCTGTCCGCAGGATGAACTGGGGGAGGGCGCCTTCCTTCAGCCTCGGTCCGCACCCGTCCAGCCCCACATCAAGGATGATGTCCTGCGAGGCGAAGTGGTCCGCGCAGACCTTCGAGTTGGGCGGATCCAGGATGACCCTCATCCACTGGTGGAGCAGACGGGGGGTGGTCGGGAAGGGGAAGAAGAACGAGTCGGACTGTCCCAATAAGGAATGGTTGGGACAGGTTGGGACGCAGCACATGTCTGCAGGGCTCATCTTCGCTTCTCATGTGATGGACACTCTGTGGGGGATAAAATTGAGCTTAAATTCATGCGGAAGAGGCTTACCAGGAAGGTGTACTCACCCTAATCTAATACATATTTCCAGACCTATATCTGTCTGTCTGTCTCTCTGTCTGTCACCTAAACAGATCGATACGGAGGCCTCCACATATGCCCCA